>JASDQU010100452.1:51219-62329 GCA_032191745.1 Picea mariana | reverse complement strand
CTTCTGCAAACATGTAACTGTCAGTATCATGCACCCACTGAGTCTCCTCCCATCCCTCCAGAAACAAACCCTACACCGACGGGCCCCCCGTTGGTGATTCGTCACCCTTCCTCCGAACCACCGCTTCGCATCCCTTGCATCCCATTGCGCAGGAATGTCCACAACCCACAGGCTAGGGAAGCTCATAACTATAGTTTGGTAGACAACTTAGCGCAATCCTTGACTGCCATGTCAGTATTGGAAGTCCTGTAGACTTGTCCTACTCAGCGGAAATCATTACTTTCCACCTTGGGGGCAGTCGACCCCATAGATACCCAACTCATTACCTTTGATCTTGACAGCGGAGAACCTCGTCTTCTCGCCTTGATCGCTTTTCAAATACCGGTAAAACTACGAAACATCACAGTTCATCGGTGTATCATCAATGAAGGTGCATCTACATGCATCATTTCCAAAATGGTATGGCAGAAACTTGGTTCCCTGGAACTCATACCCTCTGCCATCACATTACACGCTTATGACGGACGACCATCGTCTCCTGAAGGGCTCTTCCAAAATTTCCTCGTCGAACTCGGGGACAAGACCCCCCCTTCCACTAGTAAAGGGTTGAGGACCAAATACCACTACCACCCCCACTTCCAGTAGTAAAGGGTTGAGGACCAAATACGCTTGTGCTATATGTTCAGCGTATGGCCATTATACCCACCATTGCCTGGCCCTGCCATGCTTTCAGCAGACATTAGCCGTAGTACGCCAGCACTTCCATAGAAACCCCAGTCCTGCTACATTCTCCTCAACAAATATCATAGACATCCATTATGTCACCACTTCAGTCAATGAACGTATGAGATGCCCTTGCTCTCTCTGTGATTCATTAGCTTATTTTACACACTAGTGTCCTATGATCCTTGAATACAGACAATGCCAATTGACCCTGCTTCAATGGCCCGTAGAGATAATAATTGACATTACCTCGTCACTAGCAGATTTTCATGTCATTTCTCCCAAACCCGAGGCCCTCCCAATGCCTCCATGGTTCTTAGATGACTTATCTGAAGATTCACCCCCCAACCCCCCCAACTCTCCCGCTCATTCCCCTACAGACATTCTACACCCAGCCAACACGGGTACCCCTCAGTACTTCAACATATGGTTTATGTCGAGTGAACCCTCACCATCTCCTAACATTGTTCCCCCTGCTTCTTCACCAGGGGGCAACCACACACAAACCGTCACCGAAATCACTCCTCATGACCCCTTGTATTCCCGACACTTCCAATACGACGAGGAAATACTCAAAGAGTTAAACCACCCAGACCTCCCCTGGGATGCGTTACACCATTGCGCACTCTTCTCTCCACAGGAAGCCTCCATGCTTCCTAACCAACACCCCATTTACACGGTCGAAACCAAGGATTTTTTCCCATCAGGGCCTATCGACTAGTTCAAAAACCCCATTCTTGCCCCAGATGCTTTTGAAGAAGGAAAAATGGCCAACATTTTTCCAACCATTAAAATCAACATTTCCATCAAAAATGGCATCGTCAAAGAAATCACCATTGGAGCCGCTTGCACTCCTCAGGAAATCACCACATATAAAGCCCTCTTCTAGGAATATAGGGATATTTTTGCCTGGTCATACACAGAAATTCCTGGCCTCGATCCCTCTATTGTCGAACATCGCATCGACACCTGGCCCGACATTACACCAGTTCGCCAAAAACAACGACCGCTACACCCATCCAAAGCCGCGGCTATCAAAGCCAAAATTGACAAATTACACACTATCGGGTTCATTTACCCCATCACCTATACCTCATGGGTTTCCAACCCTATACCCGTTAACAAAAAATAGGGCACTATCCGCGTTTGCACCGAATTTCGCGATCTCAATCACGCATGTCCCAAAGACAACTTTCCAACGCCTTTCATCGATCAAATTATCAACGACTGCTCAGGCCACAAGGCTCTATCCTTTATGGATGGATTCTCTGGTTATAATCAAATTCAAATTCACCCCGCCAATCAGTATAAAACCGCATTCACTACCCCTTGGGGTACTTTTTCATATCGTGTCATGCCTTTCGGCTTAAAGAATGTTGGCACAACTTTCCAGTGGGCTATGACATACATCTTTCACGATCTGGCTCATATCATCCTCGCCTACTTGGATGACCTCATAGCTCGATCCAAGAAATGCACCCAACATCTTGATGATTTACGAATCATCTTTCAACGGTGTCATCAGTACAACATCCGCTTGAATCCTCTCAAGTGTGTGTTCTATTTCACTACAGGGCTCCTCCTCAACTTTATCGTTTCTCAAAACGGTATTACCATAGACCCCCTCAAAGTCCAAGCAATCACTGAAATTCCACCTCCCTAAAATTTACGTCAACTTCAGAGCCTACAGGGCAAAGCTAACTTTTTTAGATGCTTTGTCCTAGACTACGCCATCTGCGCACACGGTTTCCTTCGCTTACTATGTCATGAAATCCCATTTCACTGAGACGACCATGCCCAATAGTCATTTGATGATCTTAAAACTGCCCTCTCGAATGCACCTTTAATTAGTGCACCTGACTACAATTGCGACTATATCCTCTATGTATCAGCATCAACTGTATCGATAGCCAGCGTCCTCGTCCAGCTAGGTGATGACAATCGTGAACATGTCATTTATTACGTTAGTAAAAACCTCTCTAGGCCACCCTTGAAGTATAAACACGAAGAGAAACTTGCTCTAGCAGTTGTCCTCGTAGTCCAGAAACGACGCCACTACATTCTTCTTCGAACAACAAAGGTCGTCGCAGATTCCAACCCTATGCAGTACTTGCTCATCCGTCGGCAAGTTAATGGCAAATTTTCTCGATGGATCGTTATCCTTCAGGAGTACGACCTCGAGTTCTCAACACCTAAGAGTAAGAAGGCCCTCGTTCTCACCGAACTAATCATGGCCCTCCCCTCTGACACCACCAGTACCCCCGTCAACACCAACTTTCCGGACGAACATCTCTTTTACATCACCTCGGATGATCCTTGGTACGGCGACCTCCTCATCTACCTCCGAACTCAAAAGTTTGGTAACCACCTTTCACGAGATGATCGTCATCGTATTCAACATCAGGCCCCCCGCTACCTCCTCATCGGAGACATCCTATACCGACAGGGCATCAACACCATTCTTCGTCGATGCCTAACAATTGACGAGGCTGATAAAGTCTTAAACAACTTCCATAGCAGTGCATGTGGGGGCCATCTTTCGGGCATATCCACTGCTCAAAAGATTATCCAAGCCAGTTACTTTTGGCCTACCTTGTTTCATGATTGCATTCATGCCGTGAAACGATGTGAGCAATGTCATCTCTACGCCAATAAATCCCAGGCTCCCCCCACTCTTCTTCATCCCGTCATCACTGTCAGCCCTTTTTGTAAATGGGGCATCGACTTCATGACTTGTAATCCCCCCTCCAACAATGGTCACAAATACATTATTGTCGCCATTAATTACTTCACCAAATGGGAAGAAGCTATGCCCACCTTCAACAACACCGCTGACACTGCAACGCGTTTTTTCTTTAACCACATCATATCTCGCTTTGGAGTACCCCTCCAACTCGTTTCCGATCATGGGAAACACTTCGAGAATGAGATCTTCGTCGATCTCTCATCTCGGTTAGGATTCTCTCACGAGTTTGCCTCACCATATTACCCTCAGTCTAACGGACAGGTCGAAGAAGTTAACAAAGTCCTCAAGACCATGTTACAGCGCACTGTTAAGAAACATAAAACCAATTGGCATCATATGTTATTTTCCGTGCTATGGGCTTACCGAACGGCTGTGAAAATAGCTACTGGTTTCACACCATTTAATTTAGTCCATGGGGTTGAGGACACTCTTCCCATCGAGTGCGAAATTCCCACCTTATGCACCACAATTGAGCTATTACCCGACACTACTCCAATGGAGCAGTGCTTTCTGAACTTGGAGTCTCTGGATGAAGATCGTCGATCTTCCTTACAGAACAATGAGGCGGCTAAAAATGATCGAAGCCTACCTTTGATCGCCATGTCAACCTTCGCTCATTTCACGAAGGCGACCTCATCTTGGCTTACGATATCGCCCATGATACCTTTGGCCATGGAAAATTCGATTCACTCTGGCATGGCCCATACATTATCCAACATTGCCTCACCAAAGGCGCACAATTCTTGGCCTCCCCTAAAGGTCTCTCTCTCAAAGAACCCATCAACGGGTTGTATCTCAAGAAATTTTACGCTTAAACGTAGTCATTCTACTTTAGGTTATTTATTTTTATAGCGTTTTTAATCTTTTTTCCCTCCCTCACATCTAAACTATCCTTTGTGCTATTGACAGATGCTTCCTCCACTAACCTACCATATCAGTTACACTGACAGCGCCAGCCATTGGACACAAAGTCTCTCTTCGGCTGCTTGGGCTCTCTACACCCCCTCACATGAAATGGTCCATTCGAGCGGCATATGTTTAGGTTCAGCAACCAACAACCAAGCTGAATACACCATCGTCATTGGCCTCCTGGCCGATGCCCAACATCATTGTATTCATCACCTTAGTGTCTTCCTTGACTCTCAACTAGTTGTACTCCAGCTCAACAATGTGTACCGCGTCCGTGATCCTTGCCTGTTTTGCAAATACCTGCAGGTTAGACTTTTATCTCGACATTTTGATTCCATTACATTTACACATATTCCAAGACAATTGAATCAAATTACGGATAACCTAGCTAATATTGTGTTAGACTGACATATATCACATCAAGCTACCTCTACACATACATAAACATATAACACAAATTGTCATCACATATATAGATTAGACATCATCAAAACACATGTAAACACCACAAAGATCTAAAAAATGTATACTCATGTATATAAATAGGTCCACAGTTTCATCCAACTGTTTACATACAAAAACACACCTATCTGTAGGCCAATGAAGCACCTCATTACAAAATGGGCTCACCAGCCTATATACAAAAAATATATATACATCAAATGCATCAGCACACCACTCACGGTGCCTCTAGAGCACCACCGCCTACTCCCCCCTCAGGCGATGGCGGCCCACCACCACCTACCCCAGGAGGTGGTGGTCCCCCCCCTACCGGCCCCTCCTGCCCTGACGGTAGTCGTCCGATCGTCAGGGCAGTAGCCACTGCTGCTCGTCATACTATGGCTCGCCATGGTGGCGGCACCCCCACTGTGCCAGACATATAGTTCTGCCCCGACAATATCTCTGACCCACCGTCGCAAGCGACGTATCCATAGGAAGCACCGTCTCCGTCGGTAAGGGTGTTCCCCAGAATGGGAGCCCAGTCAAAAAATACACGTCCTCCACCGTAGTGAAGGGAATCTGCTCTCCCCGCACTATGAAGTAGTGCAGGTCCGGACTCCACTTCCAGATAAGAAACTACAGGAGATACTCCTACACCCGTATCAAGGGGCACTCAAAGAACTTCAGCAGCCTGCAGGCTGCCAAAGTCGCACGTACGCCTGGCTCCTCAATAGCCACGGCGTCTCGCAACTGGGACCAATCCCGCTCTCGCCAACCAACCGGAATCGTGCACACAGCTCACTTGCACAACAAAAACCCTTCCTAAGTCACCCACATGGACAGTCAAAAACATAAAAAAGACACATTTTATACCCGTTAACCTTGCCTCCACAGCGTGGTTTTTTCACCCACAGGTGGGCACACATGCGCGCCTATACCCCCCATAGGCGCGCACATATGTGCACCTGTTCACTACATAGGCATGCATGAGTACGCACATGTCCACTACATAGGCGCGCTCTTAGGCGTGCCTGTTCACTCTACAGGTGCACACATGTGCACGCCTGTTCAACCGACATGCACATACACGTGCATGCCTGTTCAGCCGACAGGAACGCCCATAGTGCATGCCCTTAATTCCCTTAACCACACCCCCATGCACATCTATCCGGTGGACAGGAGCGCACGTATGCATGCCTATTACTGGATCGCCTGCACATGTGGGGCCCATACCCCCTAAACACCTCTGTACAGCCCTCCGTACAGCCCCTGCCCAAAAAATGAAATCCTAATTCTATGCAGGATGATCAGACCACTAACCTGATACTCGCGGGTCCTCAATCGAATGCCTCATCCTCCCTAAATCTCACAATCTCCTCTAAATGCTTCTCATCCAATCACTATAGCAGCAAGTACAAATGAGGTGGCAATGTGGGCCCTACAACTATATATAGGCCTTTTTTCCAAACTTCCACTCACCATTCCGGGAGCCCACGGTGTCCATTTCTCGATTCGTCTTCAGCCACAAGATCAACATCCCATCATCTACATCACAACATTCCCTGGTGTTTTCACCCAATTCGTCACTTGGTGAGAAAATAAGGGGTGCTTACATGCCTAGTTGGGTCTTGCTAAGCATGGCAGCTGTAGAGGAAAGAGTTAGAAAAAGAACAGCAAAACTATAAGCAAAAATTAAACTAATACAAACTAAAACTATGAGCATATGGATAAAGAAATAACAAACACAAAAAGACCAATATCACCAATGTTTTTAGGCTGATCAATTGATGAAATCAAAGCACAATGAAGAAAGGGGACTTTGAGTCCCTTCTTACTCCAATGGAAGGCTCTTGAGGCCCTCACAAACTTGCTCTCCTTACAATAAGAAAATGAGAATGATGGTGAAAGAACTCCTAGCACATCCACTCAATGTATAGGTGGATAACTCAATGAAATGGTGCTAATGTGTTATTGCCAAGGAGTGAGTCCTTAAAACAATCTAAGCAGCATAACATTACATGGAATTCCTTGAGAAAATGATGTTTCTTCATGGCTTTTTATAGCATAGCATTGGGTGATTATGTAACTCCTTTGAAGTGTGAAAAGGGGCTCTTTAGGGCTTCATTAGGTATTTGACCAGCCTACCATGCGGATTCAGCTCAGATTTGATGGTCAACTCAGGTTGGGAGCTGGTCCATAAGTGGTTGGGAGGCCGACCAATTCAATAAGTGCGCCGTTTAGCAGGTGCGCGGGTTTTTGCGCTAACAGTCATGCATCATGCGCATATGCGCGCATGATACATTCCTGTTCTGCGCATGTGTGCGCGCATCAAACTTATGTAAAGCGCCCTTCAATTTTTGGTTACTTTGTATAGTTTTTGACCTTTTTTCAATGCTGTGAAATTAATTGAGTGCCATGAATTACTTCATTACTATTTGACGATGCTGAGTTCTTGTCGCCATGTGCAGACGAAATTTTAGTGATAACAGATGCCCCCTGATGGATGAGGTTAGGAGCATACGTATAGCCGAAATCCATCAATGTTTCTTCTACTAAGAATGTTGTTGTAAGAGAGAGCAAGAGTGGGACCGTGTAGAGCAATCCTTTGGAGAAGAAAGGAACCGGTAGAAATCGACCTTCCATAAGGTGCGTAACAATATACAACTGTGTACAAACGAGGCAGGCATGCCCCATGCTCGTGTTATGTAACTCTGAAAAAATATGACTGAAGTATTGGTGTAGACAACTGCAGCTCCCTCGGGGGTGGTGATGATAAAGGTAGAAGACAATTCTGCACAGGAATATACTCTGAACAATAGGCAATGATCGCGGTGATAAGCAGCGACAATGATGTGGGCATTGATGGCCCTACTAGGTTCAGAGGTCTTCGACAAATGATAAAAAGAACTGCAATAGTCGCAAAGTAAGACCCACCATAACATGAGAAAGTGTTGGCGTCGAATGTTATGAGGATCAATGACAGAAGGGAGCAATGGTGTTTCACCCTGTGCTGTCCGAGATCTCTCATTAAATGGAGAATGAGAATCAAGATATTGTCGCCCTTCTGGAAAAAGTGTGCTGCTATCGACAAAAGGGGGACACGACTCCCAGAAGAAAAAGGGCTTCATAGAATCTACTGAGCTGAGGAAGTGGTAGAGGTACATGGACAAAGTCAAAAAGTGGGAAGACTCAAGACTACCCTTGGTTGGAGGGTGTATGATATAATGAGTGGCTGCAACCGTGTGACAAGGTTGAGTGTCAGGGGGATGCCAAGACTGAGGATAAGTTGTGCCAAAGGTGGGACCAGGTGAACAAATTCAGAGGGTAGAGGTAAGTGACCTGGGTAGTACTCTGAAGATATGGATGATGCCGGCAAGGGTAGATGAGAAGCAAGGCTCCAACCAAGGGTGACATGGGTTGTGTGTGGCCAAAAAGGAAGCAAGTCGCCAACGGTGACGACAAAAGAAAATGAAATGACTAGAAATAAAGGCATTTGTACAATAAATAATGAATAATTTGGGGGAAAATGTACAAATACAGAAACGGGTGCCCCAGTGTGAAATGAGTGCCCCAAGGAGGGCAGAAATTTCTTGGAAAACTGATGAAGGGTGGGGGCCCCATTGGTGAGTTTCTGTATGAGGTAGGTGAAATGAAGATAGGTTCGTAGATGGGCAAACTGATGGTGGATGAAATGGAGGGTTCATGATCCTGCGGAGGTGCAAGTAAAAAGAATAGAACCATAAAGAGATGATCTGGGAGTCCATATGGGAAGCTAGAAAAATGAGGAGAAGGAGTATGTGGTTGATTCGCAACATGATGAAACACTATCGAGACTCCCATCCCTAAAGGGTAATGAAGAACAGCATGAGTGTCAAAAGTGCAAAGAGGTGCTTATGAATGGGACAACTCATGTGGGTAAGAATCTACCGGGTAACAGTACCGAAAATGCAAATGGAGGTGTGAGTACTGCAGAGCCGGGAATGGGTATCCTAAAGGCCAATATCAGAGGGTGTGACTGGAAATGTAAATGCAATACAACGGGAGAGACTACATGCCAGTGATGAATATATACCTGAAGGAACGATGTTTGAGGGATGATGATCAAGCACCTACACACAGAACAACCAAATACCCAAAGTGAACAATATCTGAAGAGAATGAGCATGTATTAGATAAATGTGACAATGTGCTTGCGTACCTGACCATGATAAGAAAAAAAGGCACCCTGGGGGCTCAGGATGAAAAGTGACCCAAGGACAGCTATGATGTAGGTGGCGGGATGCTGATCCCGTGGCTGAAGATGGTTTGAAAAATGGACACCTTGGGATCCCAGAATGATGAGTGGAAGTTTGGAAAAAGGCCTATATATAGATGTAGGGGCCACATTGCCACTTCATTTGTACCTGCTACAATAGTGACTGGACGAGCAGTTTTCAGAGGAGATTTGGAGATTGGGGGAGGACAAGGCATCTGATCGACGTTCTGCGAGTATCAGGTTAGTGGTCTAATCATCCTGCATAGAAATAGGTTTTTAATTTGTGGGCAGGGTAGGTACGGAGGGCTGTACAGAGGGTTTGAGGGGGTTTTTTATAGGATGTGGGCCCACATGCGTGGGCGATTCAGTGGAAGGTGCGCATATGTGCGCACCTGTACACTGAATATGTGCGCATGAGTGCATGGGTAGGGTAATTTAAGGCACGCACGAAGGGCACGCCTGTGTTGTAGACAGGCGCGCATTAGGGCGCGCCTGTGGGTTGGACAGGCGCGCACCTGTGCGCATCTGTATGGTGAACAGGTGCGCTCAGAAGCGCGCCTGTACAGTGAACAGGTGCGCATATATGCACGCCTATATAGTGAACAGGCGTGCATGTGTGCACGCCTGTGGGTGATAAAAACCGCGCCTATGAGGCAAGGTTGAAGGGTAAAAAACGAGTCGTTTTGATGTTGTTGATGGGTAGCTGAGCTAATATAGGACTCTGTGTTGTGTGCAGGTGGCCAGTAGTGACGATGGCGGTGCGATGGTGAGAGCGAGACTGAGCCTAGTTGTGAGAGGTTGTGGCCAATGGGGGGCCTGAGGTGCGAGTGACTTTAGCAACCTGTGGGTTGCTAAAGTTTTTTGAGTGCCCGTTGATATGGGCACAGGAGTATTTACTGCAGTTCCTGCTCCAGATGTGGAGTCTGGAGTTGCACTACTTCCTCGTGCGAGGAGAGAAGATCCACTTCACTGTGGTGGAGGATGTTTATTTTCTGATTGGACTCCCCTTTCGGGGAATGCCTCTACCGACAGAGCCTATGCTGCCGAGGGATACAACCCTGGTGACGATCACTGAGCGATATTGCTCAGGCCTGGACTTTATGTCAAGGACGGTGGTGAGCATCAGTGCTATTGATGCTCTAGCACATCGCTGTATAGCGGTGATGATTGTTCGTGTATATGGGTCACTTGCGACCCAACGGATTAGTGGTGGCCAGTTGTTGGTGCTGGAGAGGGTGGTGGTGGGCCGTGAGCAGTTTGCATGGGGGCTGAAGCTGCATGCGCGAATGATCGCGCAGTTGGACCATTTTCGGTCCACGGGTATAGGAGAGTTTGCTTTTGGCTCGATCCTGGTAGCCTGGTTTTTAGAGAGGGTGCCAATGCTGCGCCCGAGGGTTCTGCTAGAGATGCCAGGGGCACAAGAGCCACTTTTGAGGCAGTGGTCTGCAGTTTTGGTTCACCACGGTGGTGGCGAAGGTGGCCACTATTTTTCAGCGCAAGCGGCACAGATATGGCGGCAGATGCCACAGGTGATACTTTGGTACCCCTATGCTGGGGTTGACTTCCGGGGGGACCCAGACATGGTGCTGCCTCCTGGGGAGGCTTTTGACCATCGAGGTACATTTTAGCATTTGTGCATGTTTTTGATTTATGTTATGTTTTGAGATATCAATCCAGATGTATGTGATATAGATGTTGATACGATCTGCTATTGTTGTTTGGTGCATGTGCAGATGTGGCACCTCGTAGGCACGAGGTGGAGATGCAAAGAGCACCGTCTCAGTGAGAGACGGAGAGACTGCCACGTGGAGAGAGACGTCGGTGGGATGAGGCCGTGGGGTGATCAGCAGAGCCCGAGAGGGCAGCGAGGAGGCACCGGTTTGATGACCCTGGTGCGGGGCCATCACACGCTCCTCCGGTGGCGGCCGGAGTTGATTTTGATGATATATGCCATCATCTGGAGATGGTGTTACATGACGTGCCTGAGGGCATGTGGATACGCATCCAGGATGAGGGGTTCCTGGAGCAGTGTATAG
>JASDQU010100452.1:22865-40591 GCA_032191745.1 Picea mariana | reverse complement strand
AAGACTGTTATGATACCACTGATCCATATTATGTTGAGAATGAATTATATACAAACAAAACTGTAATAGAGAACATAGAAATGCAGTGAAACCCAACTTCTATTAATGAATAAAATAGTAGAACATTGTAGAACAAAAACTATCTATGATGGTGCTAGCTTATCTTTGAAGAGAAGGAGATGTAGACTATTCTTATTCATAATAAGAATTACAACACACTCCATTGCATGCTCAAAGGACTTCCTTCACCTTGATTATATATGAGAGAGTGAGAGGAGAATAATTCCCATGATGCATGTGGGATAAATTGGTCTAAGTTTACAAAATTCCATAGGCATGTAAAACACTAGGACTTTCCAAGAGGTCATCCATCCCAATACTAATCTAGCCCAAGTGCACTAAATTGTGGAGTTCTAATGGGATCTGGTGCATTAACATTGTAGGCATGTACATATGATGGGTGTAATTAACAAATGGACATGGAATTACATTAAATTCCCCATCAAAAGGGTGAATACCATGGTTTATCAAAACCACAAGCTCGAAAAAATTGATTAAGTGGTAAAGATGGATGGCTCCCAAGATCCACCTGGATCATTATTCTAGAGTAGTTTCAATTTTACATAGGCTCCATATTCGACGCCATTTGTGGATATGATCTACGATATGGGTGGAAGTGGTTTGGTGGAAATCTGAGAGAATTTCCAAGCTTGTGTCATGGTGCATCAATAGCTGGAAAAAGATAAAAATGATTTGGCTAATGACTCAAAGGTCGCATGGGACCCTGACTTTTCGTCTATGTACCACTTCATGGATTGACCCATTAAGGTTCTTTGAAAAATTCATAATTCAATGGAATAATGAGTGATGTTATTGGATGAGAACCAAAGGTGAAACATCATGGCGTAGTTGGTTGGGTCTTCTCTTGGTTTACCGTCAAACTTGGGAATGTACAATGGCATCTTGATAGGCATGTTTGTCCAAGTTGCATCATGCAAAATTGGGTCATTTGTAAGTTTCGTGAAATCCAAAAGATTTAATGAATCCAGGTATGGTAAATTGGGTGTTTCCCATCTATTGTGTGTGGTGTTTGAGATCCAATTCATGAGGATGAAGGGTTATTGTAGGGCTTGTTGGGGATAGTTGTTCCAAACAGAATAGAAACCAACAAGGATGAACCAAGAATCACTGCACCCAAAGGTGGTTGAGGAGGTTGAACCGATGATGTGGTAAAAC
Organism: Picea mariana; assembly: GCA_032191745.1. NCBI lineage: Eukaryota > Viridiplantae > Streptophyta > Pinopsida > Pinales > Pinaceae > Picea > Picea mariana. Next base: position 39,355 of record JASDQU010100452.1, on the reverse strand, counting down.
CATAAATACCCCCCATTTCTAGTCGGAGTCCTAGCAAGCATCTAGAACATCGGGGACTTTTTGGGTCCCCTATGATTCCAGACTAGCAAAAAGTGTGTGATTTTGAGTGAGGAGAAGGGAAAGATAACAAGTTACTTTGTAAAAAATTATGAAATATGACCTACTTTAACAAAAAGACAAACAAATCTACATGGTTAGTAATGATCATAACACATATATAAATCAACTGTAAAAAATGTGGGTTTGGTAGGTTAGGATATTATCTGAGTGGGGAATAATGAAACAAAATTGCACCTGTCCTATAGACCTATCATCCTTCCACTCAATGTAACTGGACCTTCCAAGATATCGCAACAATGGGTCCTCAAGCCACTAGAAGAGATGTAGTGAAGTTATGAAAGATCAATTATAATGTAGGATAGAGAGGGTATATCCTGAAAGAGATAACGATATTTCCCAATAACCATACAAAATCTGTCCTAGGTGAAGTTGCATCCCAAAACCAACACCTACATAGAAATCCTAATTTCTAGCCACTAACTTACCTTGTTCAAGTGCAACAGGGGGATCTTGGCCTCAAAAATAGGTCATGGGTCAGGTAACCTCACAATATCTGAGTGGATCAAGAATGCACATATAGAACAACTGAACTTTCGCACTCACCCCTTCACGGGTATCTCCTTGCCTTACGACATTGGAACAATTGAATGAAATGATTTGAGGCGCCCTAAGAAGTCAACAACTAAGTTTTTGAATGAAAAATAGCTAATGGGAGGTTATTTGTATACCTACCCCCAAGATCCTAACCTAGACTAAAAATTGTTTGTTTGATCTCCTGTGGAGAAACTTTAGTGGGTTGTTATGGTTGATTTTTTGGTGAACAAGTTTGTGAGATTGGGGTCATGGACCAATCTCATTTTCTTAAGGGTTTGCTTAGAAACTTATGTAGAACACTTAAGTTTTTTTTATCCTCCTAGATCACTTATGAGCACAGGGAGAAGAGCATACTTTGATGCAAGTGATATGTTAGAGACCTTCTAATGTGTGAAAGGTGTTATGTGTGTAAATATATAAGTCTGAAAAAACATATTTTAGTAGTTTATGTGTAAAATTGAAGCATTTGGACATTGTGGGGTGCTTTACTCTTCTTGCTTATTAACTACTAAGTGTTTGTGAAATCCTTGTGTAATTCAAAAACTATACCTAGTTTGTAGAAGATGCAGACATGTGGGGTCCTTACTGATATTTTTAACTTACTAACTGCTTTTAAATGAAACTAGCCTAATTTTTTTATGATATGGACATGTATGGGTCCTTTCGCAAATTCTTTTAAACGTTCTAGGTTCTTTTCTCTATAAAAATGAAACTATCCTAGTTGTGTGATAATGTGGAAATGTATGGGTCCTTTACAACTCTTTTAATTCCTTCTCTACAAACAAAACTACAAGGTGCCCAAGGGGATTTGGCCTCACCTAACTAGTTTTTATGATTGTCAAAAACCAAGGAAACTTGAGTATTAGATATACACATTGGGGGTTTCTTACTAATCACTTTAAGTTAATTCCCTATGTTTAATTGATTGAAGGAATATGGAAGAACATCTTACCCACCCTGTTCTGGTTCACCAAGGTCACTCCATCGAGTGAGAGGTGAAGAGCATACTAAGATGTTAGTAAGGGGTTTCCTAGTCTCATAAATAAATTGATTTTCCTAAGATAAATGTAACTAAGAGTTCTAATTCTTTCAATTAGCCATCCATGTGGAAATGATAAAAAGAGGCATGATTATTTTTACTTTACTTAGTGTGTTGAGATAACCTACTTATGCAATAAATAACCCAAAGGAAGTTTTATCGATGTTACAAAGTGCAGTAAATTTAAACCTATGACCTATATTTTGGGTGCAAAGAACAAAAACCAAAAAATATAATGAAAATTGAGATCTATGCAGGGGACAAAAACCACAGTGGTGTGAATGATGCACCTCCATGCATTTGTTTCTTTGAAATTCATGTAGATGTTTCACTTCTGATGTAAAGAAAAATACAGAGGGGATTTGGTGAATTGAGTGACTGAGCACTTGAACTAACTGCTCAGGGAAGCTGGTTAAACTACCTGCAAAAAAATAAATGTCAAAGAAAGGGCTCTTGAAACCTATTAGGGGAGAATTTATAACAAGAAAACCATGGAGTTGCCAATATATTCTAGCCCTTTTTCCACTTGGGTGTGCAAGAAAGGCAAGTTAAGTATTAGCATAGGATAACTATCACCACATAATGTTGGTTAGAGTTAGTGGAACACAACACTAGTAGAATTCGGAAAATAAATGACTACATGACTAAAACGTCTATTCATGACAACTAAAAATGACTAAATTATACTAATTTTTTGCAACACAGCTATAAATGACTAAAATAAATGACTAATTTGATCATCGGGTAAAAAACACAACTAAATAATTAGTCACACAAATAAAAATGACTAAATAAATGACTATTACTCCTCTAGACTAACATTTGGTAATTTGGACATTAATACATATTATTTCTTGTTACATACCTTATGGTTTCCATTAAGGTCTCATTATATTAGACTATTTGGTAATCTATTCTTCAAAAAACAAGAAGGGGACCATAACATGTAATATATAGTGAAATCTACAACATCGATCTGGCTTGATCCATGTAATATTCATAATGATGCAATTATAATGATTAAACCAAAATCAATCTACGATGTTATGCTCTCTTTTGGAGTAATCATATGTTGATATTTTGGTTGTCATTGATGTCAATCCTTGAAGAAGCCTGGACGGTGTGGTTTGGTACCCAAAGTTGATTAAGGAATATGAACAAGAAGGACATCATAATTACAGGGAAAACTATCATAGATGGATATTACATTTCATGTCATTTCCAATGAGATGTGGAACGCCACGTGGTTCCTCACGGTTAGGAAGATATGTACTTGTAAAGTTGGAAGCCCTGAAAAGTGGTCAAGAAACCCCTAATTGGTTACAATTCTTAGTCAAAGGGTAAAGTGGTTGCAATAAGAAATCCCTAAATTAAAGAGAGGAGTTACCTACCACAAGTATATAAAAACCTCAAGGAGTCATTCACAAGAACACACATACACTTATTCATTGCTTATATTTCTTGTGATCTAGTGATAATTTTGCTAAGGTTGTAGCGTAATTTTCTGAGGTAGTAAAGGAAGGTCGAACAAGAAAGTTTTAGAGTTGCAGAAAACCCTAGTTTCTGAGGTATACGTAGGTTGCAGGTCAGAAAGGGAGCATATGTACGTTGGATATAGTGGAGAAAAGAGAGTATATACATGGGAAGTAGAAGAGAAAGTCGCGTGCCTATAAAAAAGCTTATGAATGGTTGAGTAAATGTTGGTAAAAGGTCCCTAAAGTATAAAGGAAGTATATACATCAACATCTCAGAGTTTTAGGTCAGCTACAAAGATATTGGTATGGTTGTATACTTGTTTTTATGGATACTTATTGTCATGATATGGTGTATTCTTGAGGCATACTTGGTATGGTTGGTTTGGTATCTAGATATGGTATATCTTGGTTGCTTGGTAGAGTGAGGAGAACTCTTATATTTGGTTCAACACATGACATGGTTCTTATATTTCTTATCTTTGATTTGATTGTATATAATTAAGGAATATTCATGTTGTATGGTGGCATATGCATGAGGGGTATGCATTGGTTCTTTGAGATACTTCATTGATGATATGGTACATATCTACATATGGTTGATGGTATGGTATATGGTACAGGTTACACATGGTTGATGCTCTAGTTCATGATTCACTATTCTTTATTGATGTATATTTGGTTCATGATTGATGCATGACATAGTATTTATGTTGGTATACAATTGATGCATGGTATGGTACAGGTGTTAGTTGGTTCATGAGAAGATACACGTTGATGAGACAATGACAGTGATAGAGTGACATTGATAGTGATAGAGTGACAGTGACAAAGACATAGTGATAGTGACAGTGGCATAGTTTGTGATAGCAACAATTGTTCTACATTTATATGACAAGGAGGTTGTAAGGGGAAAGGATAGGTGGTTGTAGACACCTTTCGGTTGGAACCGGAGAACTTAGGGGGTTTTAGCCTCCTTCTGGTTGGAGCTGAGCTAGTGAATTCAGGGAGTTGTAGATTACTTCAGGTTGGATCCTGAGAAGAGGGGGTTGGAGCCTCTGTCAGTTGTAGCTAGAGAATTAGAAGTTGGTGTTTCCAATGAATGTATTATTTTTATATATAAGAAAATCATTATGTGGTTTTCTCCCATTTGGGTTTCCACGTAAATTATTGTGTACTATGTATCCATTATAATGTGATGTTGTTTATGATTATCCTGTTGATGATATATTGAATTTTAATGATAAACTATTGATTATTGTTAAAGAATATATTGTGGTTAAAAGTACTAAGATTTCTCATTACTGATTCACCCCCCTCTCAGTATTCCAACAATTGGTATCAGAGCATGTCCTTCAAGAAGCAGTCTAACCACTAGAAGGAGATCATAGATCATGCTAGGATTGGGGTACCACAATTTGATGGTGAGAACTAGGTATTATGGAGCAGAAGAATGAAAACTTATATACAAGAACAAGGATTCTATGTTTGGTGATCAGTAGTATATGGATACAAATCACTTGCCACTCCCCTGACAAATAGAGATGGAAAGAAGCTCGAAGAAAATGATTCAAGGGATAGAAACTCTATCTAGAATGGTGTGACTCATGCTATAAATACCAATATTATGCACTATGATTCCACAAAAGAAATGTGGGATAAACTGAATACTATCTATGAAGGAGATATAAAAGTTAGCGAAGCTAAACTTTAGATTTTTAGAGCCAATTTCAAACAATTGAATATGAATGAAGATGAAAACATAGTAGCCTACTTTCTATGAGTCGAAGCAATATTAAAAAGTATCAAAGTTTTTGGATATGAGATAAAGGAATAGGTCGTTGTTAAAATGGCATTAAGATCTCTACCAATGAGGCTTGATTCAAACATTTCAGCTCTAGAAGAAAGAGTGGACCTAGCTACAATGACCATGGATGAGTTGCATGGGATACTCACAACTTATGGGATGAGGAAAAAACAAGACCTCCCTTACTTCCGGTCGACCCTCACTATCAAGCCACTGAACCAGAATATACTTGTGCCTTTCGGGCTACATACCCTCACTCAAAAGCAACTGAACCAGTGACTGAAGCCACTGCCTCCTCGGGCTACATAACCTACTTATGAACCTGAACCTGAACTTGCAACTGCTCCCTCTAGCTATCTTACTCTCACTCTAGCTAGCCACACAAGCTCTATTCCCAGTTTCAAGCTTACTCTTTAACCAGGAAGGACTCAGGAGACAGGATCTCCACTCTCCTATCTACTCTCCCTCTCCTACACTTCTTTTCTCAACTTCTTTTGCAAGGGAAAGAGAGACGAGGGGAGCACCTTATCAATCAAGGCAATGCTACTAACCACAGTATATTTACAAAGGAAGAAACATTCAAGGCATCCAAGAATAAAAAGAAGAAAGATAAAAAAGACAAAGCCATATTGTAGCTACAGTGATTATTCAGAGGAAGATGAAGAGATAGCTAACTTTGTCACAAGGTTGAAAAAGGGAACCAACAAATACAAAGGTATGATTCCATTGAATTTTTTTAATTGTGATGGTGTTGCTCATTTTGCTAATAAATGTCCCTATAAGAAAAAGAAAGGTAATGAAGAAGATGACACTAAAAATAAAAATCAAATCCAAAAGGGGAGAAGAAGAAAAAAAAAAAATCAAGAAAATTCTTTGCACCAAGAAAGACAATTCCTCATCAAATGAAGATGAAGTTAGTGACAGTGATACATAAAGGGTACTATCCATGGCAATAGAAGACTCTGATGAATATGGCTTTGAAGAATGTGAAGAGGTAGAAGTTGATTACATGGAAGAATGGATATGTGCCATAATAGCTCTAAAGAAGGAAAAGAAGAAAAAAAATCACTCCAGGAAGAACTAATGAAGAAATAAGAATCCCATAACTCCAAATAAGTTGAGAAGACAATCATGAAGCTAAAAATCCAGGCAAAAGAAGACTAGAAAATTAAATAAACACTCAGAGGGGAATTAGAAGAAAGCGATAGTACCATTGAAGGCTTGGAAGCTGAGATAGTCACTCTAACAAAATATCTTCAGAAGAAGGACATGCAGTAAAACAACACCATGATATTGGATAATATCATTAACAGTCAAAGACCTTACTATGACATATCTATAAATTCATTATATATGAAAATACATTACAATTGAGAGTAATGAGCCACTCTAATTTAAATATATCTCACTCAATAACCTATCCATTTTGTTACACTTTTATATAAATATGGCAATGCAATCATGTGACTCAGCAATTGACCTAATATCTCTGAGTTGATCGAGCAATGTTGTGTCAAGGCTAGCTTGCCCAAACCGTTATCCATGAAAGGTTATGCGAAAATATGTTTCTAACAATTAATTCAACAACAAAACACTTTAATTTATACTCAAACACAAATCATACTCTACTAAATGTGGATATGACATAAACTCCATGGGAACCAATGGTTATGTTGGTTGTGGAGCCTGATTATCTTCCTTATTGAAAGGTTTGTTTCAGTCATGTTTGGATCCCATTTCCTAACAAGGGGGTGTGGAGGGGCTTTCCCCCCCACTATTGTTATCAGAGGGGTCCAAGGGGGAGGGCGATAATTAATCGATACCCCCCCTAGTAGTGGATTTAGGGGAAATTCCCCTGAAGCAAAATTTTTGGAAACATTGCCTTGTAAAATATTGTAATTTCGTAGTCAATTTGGACCATTCATTATAAGGTCGTAGATATGAGTGTAGAATTTGTTTTAGGGATTTTTTCCCTGGAAGGAAACCCTCTTTTATGTATGAGGGAATTTTATTGTGGTTGTGAGTGATAGAAAATACTGTATTATGAGAGAGGATACTCTGAGAGAAAGAAGAGGAAGTTACAGCGGGTGTGTTGTAGGTTGTATTCCTTCATTTGTTGGGTAATAATAAAGGAAGGACCTGGAAATTTCTCTGGTGGACATAGCCCACACTAGGTGAACCATGTATATTTGTGTCTCTATTGTATTGTGTATCTTTTTTGTTTTACTTCCGCATTTGTTTTATTTTATTTCTCTGTGATCCTCTTTTCTAATAGGTAATCATATTAAGACCATAGTATAGTTCATATGGGTTTGATCTAATGCCCAAAATCACTAAGGTTATGAATTTGTTCCACACCATGATGAATAAATATGTAAAATCATAACAAGAGAGATACTTAAACATGTAAAAAACATAAAATGAAAATATTAAATTATGAAACAAAATCTTAACATTGAAATATGTAAATATATTTACAATATCACATACATAACAATGATAAGTTAAAGACCACCCATCAAAACATGGGAATAAAATCAATAACAATGTTACTACTTATTAAGTAAAAACAAATACTATCGCATAAAGATTGCAATTCAAATTCAACTCCAATGGTCAAATAGAGAATTTATGAATCACAAATACATCATAAACAGACAAAGAAAAATAAAGAAGGTGGAATCTTGGGGGAGAAGCCTGCCCCCACATTTTTTTAATCGATACAAGGGAAGAGAAATTGTTTAAAAATGAATTTAATGTAATAACTTTGGTGCGCACACCAAATTAAAAACCAGAGACACTCTCCAACCTCTTCCTTGGCCCCTCTCGAGAGAAGCAACATGATCATCTACCTACCCATCTAACAACCTAAAACCGATCGAAGGGCCTATTAGCTATCATGAGACGCCCTTCTTTTGTATTAGGTTTCTCTCTTAACTCGCTTATCAATAATATTTCTATGGAACAACAACAATGAAAGCAACAATAGATCCCCAAGGAAGAAGAAAATGCAAAAGAGTAGCAAGATGGACCGTACCCAATCGAACAACTCCAGGTACTAAGTTTCAAAATCCTTTCAAACCCAAGAACAATGCAATGAAATTTCCTCGGACTGAATTTGATCTCTCGATGTTTTTGTTGTATCAATTTTTTGGGATATTTGTTGTTGATATTAAAAATCTCAAGGATGTCTGGCATTGCACGGTATAATTTCTTGCATATTCCCCTAAGAAGGAGCTTGTGTATATCAAGGGCCTCAGTGATACTAAGGTTGATAAGATTATTGAAGCAGACATGGAAATTTTATACCTTAGCCCACATTTTAATAGTTCTTTTTTCAAAAACAAAAACATTTCCATGGTTGGCATATATTCATTTGATTATTTTCTCTGGAAGCCTCAAAATTGGTTCCGATGGATTTCACTAGTGCCAACTAATTCTGCACACTCAATGCCTTGAGATTATACAAATAAGTTCTCACTCTAGAGAGCTTGACAAGCTACTAGAAGGTGATCTAATTTCTATAGAAATCGCTTGAGATTTGTTTGGTTTCAAGGATATAGTTGAGTTACTTTGTTAATAATGATGTGATTAGTGGAGTATTTGCGGGAATTAATAATTGTTTTTGGGCACATTCCATGGTTCTGATAATTTTCCAATTTTCTTTACATGAGGGGTTGAGAATGGATTAATCACAGAGATATATAGGGAATTTTGTACTGGAAAAACCCAATTATGCCACACTCTCCGCGTTAATTGTCAAGGTTCTCTTAGAAAAAAGTGTACAACTGTTATTTTAAATTGTGTTGTGTGTTTTAAATTCTATTCACGAAATAGTAAGACACACCAAGAAAAATGGGGGGTAACCTGATAAACCCTTCTAAGCTCTATGCTACATAATCAATAACTACTCGAATTATAAGAAATATGTTGGACAATTGGTTTGAATAGTTGGTTATCATTGATGTCAACCCTTGGAGAGTGACCTTGGAGATTGATGTCAACCCTTGGAGAGGTCCAGAGATGTTGGAAAGTTGATTGAAATTTGTATGATCAAGATTGATGATGAGTTAGTTGGGTACATTTGATGTAGTCTAGATGTAGCCCCGAAGGTGTGGTTATGGAACCTGAAGTTGAATGAGGTTTATGTACATAAAGTATAGTGAAATTGTAGGGAAGACTATCATATATGGATATTACTTGTCGTTTCATTTCGAGTAATATGTGGAATGCCACGTAGTTCCTCACGGTTAGGGAGATATGGCCTTGTGAAGTTAGAGGCCCCGAAGAATGGTCAAGAAGCCCCTGGTTGGTTACAAGTCAATAAATGAAAGGGTAAAGTGGTTGTAATAAGAAATATCTAGAAGCCCTAAAGTTAAGGAAAACAGTCCTAAATTTAAGGAAATATTTTATCTAGAAAAAATATAAATACACCTCAAGGAGTCTCTCATAAACACATATACACATACATTAAATATCTATATAGTGAAATTGTTATGGTCTAGTGAGAATGTTATGGTGTAATATTTTTTCCTATTGGTGATTATGAAGAAGTGAATTCTAAGGTAGCAAAGGGAAGACAAAGAAAGCACTAAATTTATGAGGTCATCCATGAGTTGCAACAAAAGGGCGTGAACACTCAGAATTGTAGCAATAAGGGAGAGGACACCCTAAGCTGCAGCAAAAAGGGTGCGAACACTCAGAGTTAAAGCAATAAGGGAACAAACACTTAGATTTGTAGCAATAAAGGTGCGAACACACAGAGTTTCAACAACAAGGGAATGTACACTCATAGTTGGAGCAATAAGGGAACAGACACTCAAAGTTGTAGCAATAAGGGCGCGAACAATCAGAGTTGTAGCAATAAGGGAACGTACACCCAGAGTTGTAGCAAGAAGGGCCTGGCCACTTAGAGTTGCAGCAATAAGGGTGTAGACACTCAGAGTTTCAGCAATAAGGGCGCGAACACCTAGATTTGGAGCAAGGACAAATTGTATCTTGGATGTTATGGAATATGCGTATGGCATGTCTTGGAGGTCCTTGTGATACATAGTGCATGGCTTCATATGGTTGAGGTAACATTGTTACATGCTTGAGACATACTTTTGGTACTTGATATATGGTTTTTATGGTTCATTATTACAGGCATATCTTTGTGATATTGGCACATACTTGAGGGTTATCGTATAGTACATGGCATGATTGAGAGTGATATCGTATATGGTTGAGACATGTTTCATGGTATATGGTATATGGTACAGGTGTCGATGTACATTGTTGATGTACATGGTTGATACATGGTATGGTACATGCTTGCTACTTGGTATACATGGTTTATGGTTGAGGCATACACAGTTTGGTATAGGTTGAGGTGTATGGTTGATGCACGGTTTGGTACATGTCTTGGTGCAAGGTTGATGCATGGTTTGGTACAGGTGTTGGTGCATGGTTGATGCACATATTGTGATATAGGTTGTGGTACATGGTTGATTCTTGGTATGGTATAGGTTGATGGTTTGGTATATGATTTGGTACATGGTTGAGACACATACCCTGTTATGGTATGTCGGTGATCTTGGTACATTCTTGGTAGAGGCATGTGTTTATGATGTTGCACATATATTTGAGAGGTGTCCTTGGTATATGATCCATGTGAGAGGATCTAGTTGAGTATAACTGACAGTGACAGGTTATACAGGTTGACAGTGACAGGTTGGATATAGTTACAGGTTGATGAGACGATGGCAGTGATAGGGGTAGTTATTGTGGCAGTGATAGTTGGTCTACACTTATATTTCAGGGAAACAGGATGGGGTAAGGAAAGGGGGGTGTATCATCTTTCTGTATGGAGCTGGATAATTAGGGAGTTAGATCTTACTTCAAGTTAGAGCCTGAGAACTAGGTGGTTGTAGCCACCTTCCAGTTGGATCTGGAGAACACACGGGGTTGTAGCCTCCTTCTGGTTGGAGCCAGTGAATTCAGGGAGTTGTAGTTTCATTCAGGTTGGAGCCTATAAATATGGGGTTGTAGCCTCCTTCCAGTTGTTGCTGGAGAATTGGGAAGTTGGTTCTTCCTACGAATGAATTCTTGATATATATAAGAAAGCATTCCATGATTTTCTCCCATTTTGGTTTCCACATAAATATTGGTTTATTGTGTTCTTGGTGTGATGTGGATGTGATGTTGCTTATGATTACATGCTTATGATATATATGTTGAATGCAATGATAGATGATACATTGATGATAAAATGTTGAACATTGTTGATAAAGTGAAATAATATACATTGTGGTTAAAAGTGTTATAAAGTGCTCATACTGATACACCCCCTCCCCCCCCCCCNAGATGGTTCCTTTAGGAAACAACCACTAGAAGGAAGATCGTGGAGAGAAATAGTTTGTATAAGAATAGAATACCACAGTTTGATGGACAAAACTATGCATTATGGAGTAGAAGGATGAAAAAATATGTACAAGCACAGGGATTTGATGTTTGGAAATCAGTAGTAGATGGATACAAAGATCTTGTCACCCTTCCAATAGATAACGATGGAAAGAAACCCAGTAAAAAAAATTCGAGGGATAAAAATGCTATCTTGAATGGTCTGGTTGATTCAATATATATCAAGGTTATGCACTGTGATTCTGCAAAGCAAATATGGGACAAACTTCAAAATGTTTATGAAGGGGATGATAAAGTCAAGGTGGCCAAGATTAAAACTTACAGAGGTCAATTTGAACAGTTGAAGATGAAGGAAGATGAAAAAATTGCATCTTACTTTTTACGAGTTGATGAAACAATGAATTCAATTAAAGGATTGGGAGAAGAAGTTGACGAATCTATAATTGTTCAAAAAGTAATGAGATCTCTTCCAATTAGATTTGATCCTAATATTTCAGGACTATAACAAAGAGAATATCTGAGTACGATAAGCATGGATGAGCTACATGGAATGTTTACAACTTATGAAATGAGAACCGTACGAGAAAATCCATCCACAGAATAAGTAGCTTTTAAAAAATCCAAAAGGACAAAGATGAAGAAAAAGCCCGAGTCAATGCCAAATTGCAGTTGTAGCAATGATTCAAATGAGGATGAATAAATGAACCAACAAGTACAAATGTATGCTTCCCTTAAAATGTTTTAATTATGGTAAAATTGGTTATTTTGCAAATAAGTGTCATGATTTTAAGAAGTCAGATAGTGATGAAGAGGAAGATCCCAAGAAACAAAAGAAATATCAAAAGGGAAACATGAATATAAAAGGAAAGTCTTCAAGAAAAATCTCTACTCAAGAAAAGATAGTTCTTCATCTGATGAAGATGATGGAAGTGACAATGACTTAGAGAGAGTACTCTTTATGGCTATAGAAAATAAGAAAAACAACGAAGAAGGTGAAGTGGATCTTGAGGAAGAATTAATCAGTGATTTAACTGAGTTGAAGTGATCCAAGAGGATCCAAAAGTCCCAAAAATAAAAGTGTTCATAATCCAGTGAAAACTACACCAATTCTAAGAGTTCGTCGCAAGATTTCCAATGGCACAAACGAAGCCTCAAATGGAGGTAGAACGAAGATGTTACAGTCATTCAAAGTTGGTAGTCAACCTGGTCAAAGTCAAAGGATGACATCATCATCCATACTATTGATGTCAACAATTGACTATCATATATGACGTTAGCATGCTGACATGGCAGGTCTGCAACACGACGCATGGCCTACTAATAGGGATGACATGCAGGTAGTGAATATACATGACTCAACGTATAACAGGGCACCACATGGCCCAATCTGTGGGCACTATGTGGCACCCCGTGGATGCCTAATGAGGGCTTGGTAACGACCAATTCAAATTATTAGTAACAGATATTTGTTATAACTATACCCAATGTATAGTTTCAATACACAAAAGGGGGGGGGTCTGTGGGGTTTGACCCCTGAACCTTCCCCCAAAAAACCGCCAACTTTAGAACCAGTTACCAACAAACCATGTGGGGTCGGACTTGGTAAGTCTGCCCCCGACTTACTACTTAAACTCATAATTTTCACCGAGTTTGTAGGAGGATGTGTGCGGACATAGTTCGTACGATGGAATGGAAACCAATGCAGACAGAGTAATTAATGCAGGTTGTAAGAATGCTTTACGAGGCAGAGAGCCCAGCAGGGGCCTGAAGGTGAATTTGTCCATTTGAGATGATTTGATAGTCATTCTTAACTGATTTCATGCCACGATCACAATGGCGACGTCTATTTCTGCATCAAAGTCATGGATCAAAACACTTATGGAAAAAAACCTAATGTAAGCATGGTGCTTTTTGTAAATTTGGTTTCTTTATGATATTTTGTAAAATATGTATGCATGCTACATATTTCGATGAGCATGGAGTGCTGCAACAAGGCAACAAGACCTGATATATTGAAGAAAAACTCATCATATTAGAATTTACACACAAAACTAAGGTGGTGTTCATTATGCTTGAATTTGATCAACAGATTCAAAGAGGACAATTGTTTCCATTGTAAAAGAATCCTTATAATGCAATATCTTGTGAGAGATCAACCTTCATCAAAAGAGATCGTCTCTTGTGGAAGAGACATTGCCACTTGTTGTGAGAACCTAGTCTGTGTATTTCAGGAGAACATATCATTGCCACATGTTGTGAGAATCATCTTTGTGAGAACTTTTCCCTTGGATTGTCCATCAAGATTTGCCTCATTTCATGAGAGACTTTGCCACATAATTGTGAAAAAACTCTTTACACATAAGAGAACCTATTTGATGTTGTTAGAAGGAGTGGGATTGAAACCCTTGTATTTGTAAAGGAGAAGAATCTTTTAAATAGGAGAATAAAGCGGCTAAGCAGCTGATCGAAGCCTGGAGACGTAGCCCACCCATGGTGAAATTCGTTAACAATTGGTGACTTCTTGATCATTATGTGTGATTGCTTATCTGTTGTTTATTATGCTTCCTTATTTTTGTAGTTAAGTTGTTGGATGTATTAAGTAAATGGCACATGAGAGTTAATAATCTTATTTACCAAGTTAAATTCAATTGCGATTCAAGCCTCTTAAACACTTCAACTTCACCTTTTATTGAAATCAAGTTTAATAAAAATGATCTTAAAACTTACCTTTAATGGAGTGACATAGAACCGAGTAAAGATAGGTAATAGGGTCACCTCAGTCTCAGAACAACTGGTATCAAATCAGAATTGATTAATATTACATTTGTTTAAGACAGGATAGAAAGAACGCCAAAGAAAGCATGGATCAATGAGCTATAAGAGATCAACTAGAGAATTCAAGAAGAGAATGCAGAGTTGAAGAAAAATTTGCAAGATGGAAAAGAGGAAAATCAAAGGTTGCGACTTCAGCTACAAGTTATGAAAGAGAAAGTTGGAGAAGGCTCCATGACAGAGGAAGCAGTGAATCCATCTTATGGCCATGGTAAGTATACTAGTTATGGATCTGATCATGATAGTATGAATGGTTGTGCCTATTTCCATATGATTGAGGATGCACTCCAGACACCAGGAAACCAAGGAGGTTTCTTGGAAGCCTCATCTACAGATTCTTCCCACCAGGAGGAACAATTGTCCACATTTCGGGAAGATGAACAAGTGTTGCAGACAATAATGGAGGTAAATGACTCTCCACATTTAGTTCCTTCCCTCAGTGATGTTGATGATTTTGGTGATTTTTAAAATCACACCACAGGTATTGGCTTGAAGTTGATGAAATGGATGGGGTACGGAGGAAGAGGCCTCGGAGCCAATGGCCAAGGCATTGTGAGTTCCATCAAGGTGATGGAATGGCCTCAATATACATGGATAGTCTATGTCTGAGAATAGGTTGGATAATGCTCCAAAACCAAAGAGAAAGAAAACTCCTAGACCCCAGAAGTAAGCGAGTCTTCAAGAAATGGAACCAAATCAGTGTAGGCTCAGAGCAGGCCATTTCATGATAGTGATTCTGATTCATCTCCAAAGGGAGATGAATACTACAAAGGAATAGCTAAGGCAATCTCCCCTCACCAGTCCAACACTAGATACATCCCATCAAGGTATAAGAAGTCTCTTTATTCTAATGTTCCTTTTGATTACAAACAAATTGACCATGTAAAAAAAACCTTATGGCATAGGAAACCATGCACATTTTGTGGTAAGAATAACCATGTTGTGGCTAAGTGTTGGAAAGGAATGGTTGTGTACAAGGAGGTTATAGTGACCAGAAATAAGCCAAGACTTGAAGACCCTTCTCCACATGAGGAGAAAAGGAATGCAAAGAAAACCTTGAAGAGGACAAACCATTGCATCCATTTCAACAAAGGTGGACATCAGGAAGCCACATGTTGGACCCTCCATCCAAAGTTACATTACAAGAAGAACAAGAAGGTTGGACCATCACTTGTGAAGGGGTCAACTGATGAAGAAACTCAGAAAGGAAGCCAGCTATTGAAAGAAGGCTAGATACCAAAAATGAGACATCTCAAGAATAAGAACCCATTCGTCTTGATGAATGAAAGGATGGAAAAAAAAATTGAGTTATTTGATAGTGGCCATTATTGTAAATCAGATGTTGCTTCTAAGACCCCGTAGAAGAGAACTTTCATAAAAGTGATGAGATTTATAACATCACTTATTCATGCAAAATAGTGATAGTTATGACTTTTGTTGAGGTAGTAGAGGGTATGAGTTCTGTTGTAAATCAGAGAGACATGTATGATTCCATGATGTACACTTTTGGGGACAAAAATCCCTTTAGTAGGGAGGTATGATCCAGGAGGATCCAGAAAGAAAAAAAATCAAAGTGTTTGGAATCTAGTGAAAACTACACCAAGTCAAATATCTCGTCGCAAGATTTCCAATGGTGCAAACGGTGCCTCAAACAGAGATAGGATGAAGAATTTACATTTGTTCAAAGTTGGCAGTCAACTTGGTCAAAGTCAAAGGATGACATAATCATCCATACTGTTGATGTTAGCAGTTGACTATGTAGAGATGATGTCAGCATGTTGATGTGGCAGCATAAGAGGATGCCACATCTCATGTAGATTTGGCATTTTGGGTGGCCACTTGGGCCAATTGGAAAGTGCCTCGTGGCACCTCTAGGTGACGCCATGTGGCACCACCAGGAGCCTCCATGTGGTAGGTCTACAGCATGATGCATGGCCTACTGGCAAGGAAGACATGCATGAATTGACTAGGAAGGAATCAGTATATAAGATGATACCACATGGCCCAATCAATGGGTTCCACGTGTCACCCCGTGGATTCCCAATGAGGGCTTGGTAATGACCAATTCAAATTAAAAAGAAGGGGTCGGGTCAGCCGATGCCGGAACCGACGACTAGATAGGTCGACAATCAAACTTCCTAGCTACTTTTTCGTCAAATTCCACATATTCTAGCCACCTTAATCGATGTATCTCTGCAAATCCAGGCGCAAGTATCGCTTGGTAGGTCCGTGCATGGGTCATGGCACCAAAAGGTTTATGAATGGCCAAATATGGTGGGAATTA
>JASDQU010100452.1:0-19823 GCA_032191745.1 Picea mariana | reverse complement strand
TCTCCACAGGGTATGATAGAATAAGGAGGTCTGCTGACCAGTCCTTAGCGATCTCTTCCAGGTCGTCCTCTGTCAGCTTTTAGTAGGACTGAAGTTGTTTCTTATGTTCATTGACGCACATTGTAATATAAATAAAATTTCGATCTGCGTTGAACTTCATCAAATGCCTGAACCGGAGTAGAGTGTTCGGAGTCAGGTGAGGATCGGACTGTATGGATATCTTCAGCTGATTGTAGTAGGTATGAAAAAAAACATTTGACAACCATTGTTTATTCATATCGCTTGAATACCACAATGTACTGAACTTCGTAGCCAACGGTTCAAATGGCTCGATGTCGAGGAAGGTCACACCTTCTGGCATCTCGCAGGTGACGAATGCGATAAGGATCAAAAGCCAACTAAAATGGAATTCATAACCTTGATCTTGCGCTTCTCTACATTCAAGTTCCAACTAGTTCACCAAGTACTTCACCCAGCTCATCTGAAGGCCTTATGCGCACTTCCCTGCGAGGTCAACTACAAAGACGGTGACTTGGGTAGGTCGGTTCTTTCTTACTAGATTCCATACAATTAGTTGACAGGTCACTTGTAACGGGTATGAAGCCTTCATTAGCTCTGTTTTTTCCATTACAACGTGGTTCCAACAGTCTGATGGCGAGTTGTTTGGCCATAAATTCCTTTCTACCCATTGAAGTGTCGGTTGAATGGTTATAATGTCCCTAACGGCTATATTTCTTTTCCATGGCGAAGTGTCATGTGTCATTGTTCTGATATCCTGACGAAGCTCCAATTTTGAAAATTTTCCTTCTACAAGGTTCCCTCTAGAACCTTCTTCAACTTTTCAATCTTATCTCTCTTCTTACTTAGTTTTCTAGCCTTCTTTCCAATGAGCTTCATCTCAATATTCCTTTTTCCATTCTGATTCTTATCTTCTTTTGACATAGTGACTTCGCATTGTTGAGATTCTTTCCTAGGATTCAAGGGTAATACTTCTTATTTATTTGGAATAGGTACTTTAGTCTTCTTTGACATCTATGCCATTGTTGTTAAATAGCTGCGACATGTTCTCCTATTCTTCAATCAAGTGTGTGATCCTTCTAGTTATAAAATCTTTTAACTTTTGCTTCTTTTGTTATAAGACTTCTTCTTCTTCCTTTCGTCTAGATTGATCTCTGTCAATCCAAGGTTTTCCTAGTAACAGGGTAAATGGGGTGTTGTCCTCAGTAAATTTAATAATCTCAAAATCTTCTTCCATCAAAGTTCCATTTGCATTCATAGGTATCTAAGTGAGCCTCCCACATAGGTTTATCATCTTTCCTCAGAACAATCATATTCCTTCCAGTGAAGGAATCATAGTAGGCTTTCCTAAAAGTGCCCAATTTCTTTCTGTCATAACATTCACTTGTGTTCCCTTATCTAGGACACAGTCAACGTTGAAGTTCCCTATTCTTGCTTCAATGCATTCTTTTTCTTTGAAGACCTCTGATAATCTGACATGTCGGTGGTCATTAAGGGTTTCTTTCATCTGTAGCAATACTTTCTCTGATTCTTTCTGGGATTCTGCCATAACATTAGTTTCTAGATCTTCCTTAGGGTTTTCTTGATTCAGATTCGTTGTTTCAACTTTAGCAATCATTCTAGGACAATCCAACACTTCATGGTCCATAGCTTTGCAACAAAGACAACTAGGTCTTCTCCCAGAGAATTCCTTAGCAAGATGTCCCGATCTTCTGCAATTGTAATAGAGGGTTAATTCTCTCTTTCTTTTAAATGATCCCCAACCCTTCCTGTAGTGCATGCTAGGATCATAGTAGCTAACCTGCAACAAATTCTTTCTAGGATCCTGCATCCATTTCTTAGTCCAACTATTCTTTCTATGCATAGGTATAACATATCTTTCACTATTCTTATCAGATCTACTCATATCAAACCTTCTTTCATCTACCAATACCCTAGTTTTCAAACTAAGACAAACTCTATCAAGCATACCTAGATCCATATTGTTAAAGAAAAAAATTCTACTTATCTTACTTCTATAGAGCACAAAGCTTTCAGATCTAAAACTTTTCACTATTCTTACGTTTATTCGAGCACGGAGCTTGCAGATCTTACCTCTTTTTCTACATATCTGACCTTTTTTCTTGGCACAGAGCTTCACAAGTCCAGTAGAATGTTGTGCACTAGGTAAACGGATCTACGCATGGAGCTTTCATAGTTTCAGGTCGAATATTTGCATAAATATTCTTATTCCTCAGTTCCCAGCAATCACAGTTTCAGGTCCTGACAACAGAACCAATTTTTGGCATAGGGGTAGACCTAGGGTTCAATGCTACAACAACGCACCAACAAAACCCTAACTACTGGCCCTTTCGACAACACCTACAAAGAAGATGAAGTCTCACCTAAGGTAGAGGTAGGGGTGGTTGTAGGACTCCAGTGTCTGCAACCTTAGCTAGGACATAGATCTGTGATTGTAATACTTAATAGGGCACTTAGCACTGTTAGTTCATCAATATTTAACCAATATCTACTTCGCAGATAAAACAGAGCATCACAACATTCACCCCGATCTAAAGTATTTAAGAACTTAGCATAAATAAATGGATCATATCTAGAAGATTCAAGTACCAAGCGCATTCCCCTATGTCATATCTAGCATCCAGATTCATCATAAGCACAAAGCATAAACATATCTATCTATCTATCTATATCAAGCACTTAGCAGATAACACCTAAATACACCAACACATCACACAAATCAAAGTAACACAACATATGCATGGTTCACCCCCACCCTAGGGCTACGTCCACCAACTCTTCTTCTTTATTAGCTTCTTCAATTGGATACATGCACAGATCCACACATTCCTTACTCTGCATAGGATAGGAGATATGCACACCTCACTAGATCCTCCTTCCTGCGCTACAACAAAAATCCTTCCACACTATGTTACAACCACTTGCACTTATCTCTGCAAGTCTCTTACGTTATGCACAAAGCATCTGCAAACCATGCTTGCACTTAGCACACTTACAACTTACTAGTAGCCTCTTCTTACATTGCCTAGATCTCTATTTATACATTACAAAATTGGGCCTAAACATGGGTAAACCCATGGGATGACATCCCATATCCATTACATAATCCCATAACCCAAAAAGGACCCAAAAAGGGGTCGAGATCTCATGATATCTTCTTCATATTGCTCTCCATCTTCAACGGCATGTCGAAGTCCCCAAAAAATAGGTCAAAAATGACCAAGAACCCTCAAAACTTGGTCAAGGGCCAACATTATGCCACATCTTGTGATAGATCATCCCTCATTAGAAAATATCATCTCTTGAGGAAGATACATTGCCACTTGTTGTGAGAACCTAGTTCGTGTATTTGAGGAGAACATATCATTACCACATGCTGTGAGAATCATCTTTGTGAGAACTTTTCCCTCGAATTGTCTATGGATATTTTTTCTTATTTCATGAGATACTTTGCCACATATTTGTGAGAAACAACTCTTTACACATAAGAGTGCCTCTTCGATGTTGTCACCAGGAGTGGGACTGTAGCCCTTTTATTTGTAAAGGAGAAGCATATTTTAAACATGAGAATAAAGTGGCTAAGAGGTTGAGTGAAGCCCGGAGATGTAGCCCACCCAGGGTGAACTCCATTAACAATTGGTGACTTCTTTATCCTTATGTGTGAATGATTATCTCATGTTTATTATGCTTCCTTATTTCCACAGTTAATTTGTTGGATGCATTAAGTAAATGGCAGATGAGAGTTAATAATCTTCTTTACCAAGTTAAATTCAATTTGGATTCAAGCCTCTTAAACACTTCAACTTCAACTTTTAACACAATCAAGTTCAATAAAAATGATCTTAAATACGACCTTTAATGGAGTGACATAGTATCGAGTAAATATTGGTAAAAGGGTCACCCTGTTCTCAGATCATGAAGAAAAAAAAGAAGAAAAACAAATCATTTAAAGAAGAAAACATCTATTTGAAAATCCAACTTGAAGAAGGAGAGAGAAATGAAGAAGTAATGCAGATATGGATGATAAAGAAATAAAAGGAGTGTGAGAACCTTGAAAAGGAAATCGTGACATTGAGAGTTGAAGTCAACAAGATCAGAAAGAACTTGAAAAGTTCTCAATTGTTAGAAAACATTCTCAATGGTTAAAGGCCATACAGTGACAAATCTGGACTAGGATACAAGAATGTTCATTTTGAGGAAGGTTCAAGCTCCATGACGAAAGCAACAGAACAAAGGAGTTATGCAGAAGTTCTCAAAGGAAGGAATCATGGTCAACAAGAATAAAAAATGAATGAATACAAAAGACCTTCTACATTCAGGCAGCAGAGAAGCTTCAATCATTGTGAAAGAAACAAACAAAAAGAAAACTTTGATCAGCCGAGGCAGGATTTCAAAAGGACTACACCAAAAAGAAGACCATTCACTCTGAGGTATGTAAGTTTATTTTATGGTCATTGTTTTAATTGTGCTAACTTTGGACATAAAGCTATAGATTGCAAGGCTTATGAAAGAAATGATCAGGAAATAAATTCTTATGTGGCTCCACATAACATTGAATGTTACAAATTCCACAACTATGGACACATAGCTAGAAATTGTAAAAGTGTGATAAAGAGTCCCATGAAAGAAAATACTGATGATAGATACAAGAAGGCTTGGAGAAGTAATGAAAAAGAAGAAGAGTAGGTAAATGAATAACAGGTCCAAGGAATCGTACTTATAGGATTTACAACAGCACAAGATCATAATGAATTTACAGGAAATGAAGAAAGTGTCAGAATTCATGCAGAGGATGACGAAGAAGACATCAAAAATTAGGATGATGAGAGAATTCAGAAAGAGGATGAAAAGGAAGATTTATCCACAGACGAAGAGGAAGATTATTCCACATCATAGAGGGTATTTTTGAGAGCCATCTGGCTTGGAGACTCCAAGGTAATATGTATGTTTAACAGGGGTTCAATGCAGTAGACACTACATATGAGAGAACCATCTTTCAAGAAGTATGAAGTGTTTGCAGAGAAAGATTCATAACAGTCAGATAGCAAAAGTACAAAGTAACAGATTGATCGGTTGAGAAATAGTGTTCCCACACAGGTATCAGTTGGAAGACAAAAGTTTATGATTCTATTCCACATATGCATTAAAGTAGGGATATCTTCAGTATAGGTTGTTCCATACATGCAGAGTTGATGAGTAGATAGATCACATTAGTGGACATATTTTGATTTAGCATGATAAAAAAGAACACGTGATGATCAGTTGTAGTATATTAAAGAGAATTCTTCATAATGGTACAATGACAGAAGGGCCAACATTTTGGACAGTAGAGTAGAAGGGTTATGAAATTTTTGTGATATATGGTCATAGATGGATTCATGATATGCTTAGAAGGTACATAAATCATGCATCAGAGAAGAAGAATAGAAGTTCATTTACAATTGGAATCAGTGGAATTGGTTAGAATCAGTTGGTCACAAAAAGGAAAGCAGTGAAAGGCGCAACATAATAGGGAAAGAAAAATCATCAGCATAAGATATATCATCATAAGGACATTGTTGAGTAGTATGGTCAAGTATACATGACAAGTAAATGAAGAAACAAAATTTTGAATGTTTTTTCATATATTTCATTGAAATTAAAGAGGAAACACTAGTGGACAATAAACAACACTAGAAGAGAGGAAAGGAAACATATACAGGTAGCCCTACATCAATCTACATCTTACAAAAAATTCAAGGGAATAAAAATAAGAGAGAGAGATCCAGAAAGGAATATTAGTAGCATACATACAAGGATACATGCCCACATGGGTAGCTATTATTTTTCCAATGATTGGTTAGAGTAGGTATAGTATCAGGAGGAGACATATTTATAGGGGGAGTTAACCTTTGGTCAAAGAGGGAGATAAATAACAAAGGAATGAATACAGGGGGAGCAACCCCAAGGAGAGATACCCTTTGGCATTGATGTCAAAGGGGGAGAGATAGAAACATTGATGAGGAGTGATGATCACAAGGGGAGAATGAACATGAGTGTTTCCATGTCTAGGTGTTTCCATCAATGTTGTTGTTTCCATCAATGCCAAAGGGGGACAATGTTGGACATTTGGTTTGGACAGTTGGTTGTAATTGATGTCAACCCTTGGAGAGTGATATTGTAGATTGATGTCAACCATTAGAGATTGATGTCCACCCTTGGAGAGGTCTAGAGATGTTGGACAGTTGATTGAAATTTGTATGATTTATATTGATGATGAGTTAGTTGGGTACATTTGATGTAGTCTACATGTAGCCCTGGAGGTGTGGTTATGGGACCTGAAGATGAATGAGTTTTATGGACATGAAGGATAGTGAAATTTCAGGTACGACTATCATATATGGATAGTACTCATATTTCCATTTCTGGTGATATTTGGAACACCATGTACTTCCTCACAGTTAGGGACATATGGCCTTGTGAAGTTGGAGGCCCTGAAGAATGGTCAAGAAGCCCTTAGTTGGTTACAAGTCAATAAATGAAAAGATAAAGTGGTTGTAAAAAGAAATATCTAGAAGCCCTAAATTTAAGGAAAGATGTTACCTAGAAAAAGTATAAATACACCTCAAGGAGTCTCTCATAAACACATATACACATACATTGAATATCTATCTAGTGAAATTGTTATGGTCTAGTGAGAATGTTATGGTATAATATTTTGGTCTATTGGTGAATATGAAGAAGTGAAGTCTGAGGTAGAAAAGGGAAGACAAAAAAAAAACTAAATTTATGAGGTCATTTGCAAGTTGCAGCAAGAAGGGAATGTACACTCAGAGTTGTAGAAATAAGGCTGCAAACACTCAAAGTTGCAGCAATAAGGGCGTGAAAATCCAGAGTTGCAGCAAGGACAAATTGTATTTTGGATGGTATGGCATATACATCTAGCATGTCTTGGAGGTCCTTGTGATACATAGTGCATGGTTGCATATGGTTGAGGTAATATTGTTACATCTCTGAGACATACTCTTGGTACTTGGTATATGGTTTTTATGGTTCATTATTAGAGGCACATCTTTATGATATTAACATATACTTGAGGGATATATTATGCTACATGGAATGATTGAGAGTGATATGGTATATGGTTGAGACACATTTCATGGTATATGGTATATGGTACATGTGTTGATGTACATTGTTGATGTACATGGTTGATACATGGTATGGTACATGATTGGTAGTTGTTATACATGGTTTATGATTGAGGTATATACGGTTTGGTATAGGTTGAGGTGCATGGTTGATGCATGATCTGGTATAGGTGTTGGTGCATGGTTGATGCATGGTTTGGTACAGGTGTTGGTGCATGGTTGCTACATTTATTGTGATACAGGTTGTGGTACATGGTTGATTCTTGGTATGGTACAGGTTGATGGTTTGGTATATTCTTTGGTACATGGTTGAGACACATATATTGTGATGGTATGTTGGTGCTATTGGTACATGCTTGGTAGAGGCATGTGTTTGTGATGTTGTACATCTAGTTGAGATGTGTCCTTGGTATATGATCCATGTGAGAGGATCTGGTTGAGTATTAGTGATAGTGACAGGTTGGACAGGTTGATAGTGACAGGTTGGACATAGTGACAGGTTGACATGTTACGAATTGATGAGACAGTGGCAGTGATATTGGAAATGACTGTGGTAGTGAAAATTGGTCTACACTTATATTTCAGGGCGGAAGGATGGGGAAAGGAAAGGGGGTTGTTTCCTCCTACCGGTTGGAGATGGAGAATCAGGGAGTTGGATCTTCCTTCAATTTGGAGCTTGAGAACTAGGTGGTTGTAGCCACCTTCTGGTTGGAGCCGAAGAACCCAGGGGATTGTAGCCTCTTTCTGGTTGGAGCCAGAGAATTTAGGGAGTTGTAGCTTCCTTCATGTTGGATCCTGTAAATAGGGGGTTGTAGCATCCTTCCAGTTGCAGCTGGAGAATTGGGAAGTTTTTGCTTCCTATGAATGAATTCTTGATATATATAAGAAACCATTATGTGGTTTTCTCCCATTTTGGTTTCCACGTAAATACTGGTGTACTATGTTCTTGATACATTGATGATAAGTTGTTGAATATTGTTGATAAAGTGAAAGAATATACATTGTGGTTAAAAGTGGTATAAATTGCTCATATTAATTCACCCCCCCTCTCAGTATTCCAACAATATCGGCCCAAGGCCATGAAATAGTTTTTATCATGATGTCCAAAAATAAGGGCTCTAAAGTTGAACCAGAGAAGTCATATCTATCATAGATATGTTAACAAAAACCAAACTAGGAGTCCCATTTCTTGTTTTGTTCCTTTTCTGGTTCTTATTTCCATACCCATCTTGATTATTGCATCAGTGCATTAATAATCAATTTTATACGCATAATATATGTTGAGAAGGGGATTTTCATGTTTCTTATCACGAACACCCTCTACCTCCATTTCTTGTTTTGTTTCCATTTCCCATTCTTTTTCTTGTTTTTCGTAGCACAATGCATTAACCATTGTAATAAAAAAAAAGAGCCAACCAACTCAGGCATCATGTGTTACCATTGTTATAGAGGGTCCCATATTGTCGTGGCTACTTGCCTTTTGATATAGTTAATGTCATACATGGGATATTGTCATTTCTAGGTGGGTGCTATAGTTCATTGTGGTATCCGCAAGAAAGAAAATGGTCGATATAAATTAAATCTAGATTCCAGTCAAGTAATATTTTTAGTGGGAAAATACTGACCAGTAGAAAGAGAATCTTTGGGGTAAAGGAACTATGTCTCATTAGCTGCATCTTTGAGTGCATAGTTTTAATCTTCTACGAAGATATAGATGTTTGGACTTTGAGGCAACAAACCTCTCATTCTACTCAATTATTTTAAAGGAATTGTTGCATAATTGATCTCTACATGAAACTTTCTTGTTTTCTCAGGAAATTTACATATTTGTGAATGATATTCAATTTTGTTGTGGAAACTATAATACTTTTCTCTAAAACAAAGTATATCCCCCTTAAGGGAACCAAAACCCTTAAGACATTCTTATAGGATTGGATATTTCTTCACTTCATGTGTATTCATGGTTTAGGTTTTATAGTATGGTTCATGAACAACCAATATTTAATTATTTGGGCCTTGGAAGGTGATGCATGAGCATCACTCCAACTCAACATATGCGCCAGCTAGCCAACACACTCAACACACATTCAATGGAGAAGAGAGGCGCCACCCTCTCATTTTAAAATTTGAAATTGTATTGAATGATTGTAAGGATTTTAATGCCGACCATACTTTGTTAGGTAGTGGTCAAATTGTCTTAAGGGTTGCTTGTAGTAGGCTTGTAGAAGGCCCAGATTGTATTCAGGTTTGGGTAAACCATTTATGAAACTTCATTGTAATTTATGAGGTTAGGTGAAGAGGATGCACTCGTAGAGCCCCTCTTTTGTAATGAAATCTTGCTTCAAATGAAAAAAAAAGGTAAGATAGAGAGAGTATCAGAGAGAGAGAGAGAGAGAGATAGGAGAGGTCCAGGTAGAGAGACCTTAGGAAATAGAAGCTCTAAGAGAGAGAGAGAGATGGAGGATAACTGAGACTTGTTACAATCCAGTTCTTGTAAACGTCTATATAGACATTCAAATTAATACAAAAGAAGTTTTTCTGCACTCTCTGTGTTTGTGTGTTTACATGTTTCCATGAATGAATGTTGTAGATGTATGATAGATTTCATTTACAGTAGGAAGATAGGATTTACTATATTCATTTGAGTTGTTGTATAATTTTGGGTTCTTTAGGCTGTGCAAGGTATGCACAACAGAATAGAGGAAGTTCTATAACCAACACAAGGTGCGCACATCTTAACTCTGTGGAGTCAGAAATAATGTGCCAGGAGGGCACACCAGAATGATCTATAGACTCAAGAGGAACCTCAGAGTTACTGAATACTCTTGAGGTGAAAACTGTGCAAAGGAAAGTACAGGGAAGAAAGAACATCTGAAGTTTTGTATAAGCTCTGCCAGGTGGGCACAGAGCGTGTGCAAGAGATGTACAGAAGGTACTCTATTTCAAGTTTAGAGAGAAGATAAAATCATTGGAGGTTATGTAGAGCTCTGCCAGGTGGGCATTGAGCCAGTGCAAGTGTGAACGAGAAGAACTCTTTGTCGAGTTCGAACAAAATCAAAGTTGTTGAATACTCTGTGAAGAAAGGCTCTGCAAGGTGTGCATCGAGCAAAAGAATGCCAAGAGGGTGTGAAGAAATTATTTTCAAGAAATACTTCAGATCTGAGATTGACAAAATCTCAACAACACAAGGAATGAGGAAGGTGGACTTATTCTAAGTCCTGAAGCTCAGGAGGAACAGTGCCTTTATGCACAGAGAAATAGAAGGAAGGAGCAGAAGGTCAAGAAACCCCATCAAGGTTTTAAAGTTGGCAAGCTCAGGAGAGACAGTGTTTTGAGAATGTGGACAAGACCCAAAGGAATCGGGCTCGCAAGAGGAAGATTTAAAGGCTGAGACCTTAGAGACTCTGAAAATATTCGAAGTCTAGAAGAAAGGAGGAAGCTCAAGAGGAAGAGCACAATAGTCGTAGATCAACTGTGGAGGAGAAGATCTGGACCATTGAATCTCGTGTCCAGATACATAGGAGAACCCATGAGGAAAGAGGATCTGAATGAATAGTGGAGGGCCTTCGAGAGGAAGTGTAAAATAGCTGATAGTAGTCAGATCAAGCAGAGTTGCACAGAGGATAACAGTGGGACCATGAAGTTCTCAAATCTCAAGAAGAGGAGCATCGACAACCGTTAGGTCAGTTTTGGAGGAGGAGATCTGGACTGTTGGAGCCTACGTCTAGACAACAGAAGAAGAGCATGCAAGGGATCAGATCTGAACCGTCATATCAAGCACTGAGGACTGATAGCCATCGGATCCAGGAGAAGGTGTGTGAGGTTTAACCCTCATAATAGCAGCAGAGAGAGGACTCGTTAAAGTCCCGAAAGCATCGGGACCATCCATCTGAGAGGACGTGTGTCAAGAGATCCACATTCTGAGGATTTGTTTACTGGGAGATCGAGGATCTAGACCATATATCTAGGAGGTATCACGTCTCCGGGTTTTGGGGATTTGAAAAAGAAAGGAAGAGGCACTGCATCGTGATTCCCCGAATCGCGAAAGCTGAAGCACTCAGAGGAGTAGACCTAGGCCACAGGAGAGGGTTGTGTGGAGAAGGTTTAAGGGATAATCCAAAGATCCGTTAGGACCTTTTTGGGTTTCGGCACTTCGAAGGACAAGGAGCGGGGAGATCCTACAAGTTGGAATCCTGAAAGCCGAATTCTGGTAGCGCTTTTGGCATTAAGCGCGTGGTCACAGGGTAGTGGTCACATGAGCGGAGATAAGGAAATGAGATAATCACCTTAGCCCTGTTTTGGGTTTCGGGGATTGGAGGAACAAGGATTTCCTTACATCCAGAAAATCCCAAAGTCGATTCACAATTAGCTCCTTTTGAGTAAGGCCCGTGATCACAATGACGATCACATGGTGGGGAGAGCTCGCATTGGGTGCTTAAGTTTGCACATGGTGGGTTTTCTATAAAGAGGACTTGTGGATTGTTTAGACAAGGTTCTGGCAGGAACTAAAGAGCCACTTTCAGCTCAGGAGAGAAGAACAATCCAGAGACCGGGAGGTCGCAGAACCCCGAAGGGGAGGGGGGCTGCATCAGAAAGTTTGAGATTCATGGAAGGTTTGGGATTCATAGGATGGTTAAGGTTCAACATTAGGGTTTCTTCTCTAAGACTTGTTGCGTCTAAGGATTTTCATACTCATGATTGGGGGTTTTAAATTTAACTTCTTGAATCTTTGCCATTGTAAACTTTTTTCAATTGCAAATTGAAGATAGTGTTTATTTAGTTTCCCTTAGATCAGGGAGGAAATGAAGGAAAAGAACTCTATATTGATGCCGAGGGAACCTTCAGAACACAAAGAATTTTACATATTTCAGAAAAGTATGAATATATTTTTGATGCACGACTTTTACTGTGGTTTTGAGAGACTGATTAGTCAAAATTTTAATAATTTTCAATCTTGCAGGTTCGAGCTCAATGGAGAAGATGTGTTGTAGAATGTTTCTTATGCTAGAGCATATAATACAGATCATAAATCTAGGTTGTTTCTGGAAGCAACTTCTATGATGGTAGAGACTGGGTATGGATCTTTATCTAATGTACATTTGCATGTATTGCTACAAAAACTTATTTATGCCTTAATTGGTTTAAGATGTAACAACTACCCTTTTCTTTTGCAAAAGTAGATGTGTTTCAGAAACAACAAATGGTTCTTATATATTGAACCTACCAAAGTATTTAGGTGCTTCTTTTTGGCAACCTCTCTACCACGTGATTTTCTTTGAAACTCCAACTTATGTTGTTTCATATGTTTTGAACCACAACATTTCATAAAGGTTTCATGTTTCATGCAATTTTAACTTCATTTTTTCTGATGGTTTCAAACTCTATATATAGTTCACTATTTAAATCTCTCCATTTTGTTTACTTTATTTTGAATTTTTTAAGCTCGCTAAGTTGTTTACTTTATTTTGACTATTTTAAACCATCCATGTTGTTTACTTTTATTTTGATTGTTTTAAACTTGCCATGTTGTTTACTTTTATTTTGATTGTTTTAAACTTGCCATGTTGTTTACTTTTATTTTGACTGTTTTAAGCCCTCCATGCGGCTACAAAGGTGTTTGAAGTGTAAGTGATTTGAAATTATTGCAGAACTGAAACAAGTACCTAAATTTAAACCATCTAATCTATCATATATTTTAAAATTTGCATAGATGTTTGCATAGAGAAAAAAAACTCTTATCTAGGGATTGAGATTGAACATTAGATCCCTCTTTGAGAGTGAAAGTCTCTTTGGGATGTAACTTGTTAAACACATATTTAAATTGACGCATCTTTCTTAAGGAAATTAGATGATACAAAATTCAATATCTCAAAGAGAATGCCAATGTTTCATGTAAAAGTTCACAGGGGCTTGTTATTTGAGGGGAAAATATTGCAACATTTCCATGACTAGTAGAAGGGAATTATCAAGTATTAAAATTAATTACTATTCTATGACTTTGCATATCTGCAACCAAATATTTTAAATGTTTCCTCTATATGCTAGGATTTCCATAATTGTCCTTATAGATGTTCCTTCACGCATTGGATTTAACTATTGACAGGTTTTCTTTCATGATTGTGGATAGTGATACATCCCTTTATAGAACAGAATTTATAGGCATAGGAGAATTTCAAAAAGGAAGATGCATCTTGCCAAGTTCCTTAAAAGTCTTCAGAAAGTGGAAGATGAGGTAGGCCTTTTTATCATTCAATATGGGATCTGTTGACTAGATTTCTTTTGAAATATATGCATATTATATTTCATTAATTCCCAAAAGAAAAAACATCATACATTCATACAGGATTCATACTAGAATTTGAATTGCAAGAGTCATGAAGATGATAGAAAATGTATAATTATGGATTGTTTTGTCCTCTAGTTTGGTGTAGCAGTTGTGGTGACCAATCAAGTTGTTGCCCAAGTATATGGTTCTGCTATGTTTGTAGGTCCCCAAGTTAAGAATAATTGAGGAAACATCATAGAACATGACCATTTGACAACAAAATAATGATTAAAATGACTAAATATACTATCAATTGACGACAATTAATTATTACAACAACTAAATAAATGACTAACACATGACTAAATAAATGACCAGTTAACAACAATTAATGACTAAATAAAAACTAAATATACGACCAAATTGATCAAACAAAACAACCAATAAATGACTAAAATTGGTTTAGTCATAAATTTCGTCATGTTATAAATGACCGGCAATAAACTACTAATGGTCATGTGACCAAACTTAGTCATTTATATGCAATTTGTAGTAGTTTATTTAGTCATTTATTGTTGTTTTTATGCTAGTGCAACCAAGTAAATGATATAAAGGAAATAAACAAATAACAACATGGAAATAGAAGAGAGATATTAAAAAGGTAGAGTGTTTTATACCACTGGAAAGACTATGAATACAACACCGCAAGGAATTTGGTGAGCAAGTGAGGTCCCTCCTTCCCCTTGGGATGGGTTATTTTTCCCTTCAAGAACCTTTCTCTCTCAATGATGGAATAATGATGAGAAGTGTTAAAAAACTCTTAATGGATGAGAGATTCAATACCTCAAGCAACAATGGTTATGAAGTTATGAATGAGTTAGTGAGAAAAAAGGATCTCAATGCTCATGAAAACATCATAAATTTACTTAGCCTTCTCCATTTTTGTGTGCTCATGGCTCTTATTTATATGTCTCAAGCAAGCTTGGTAAGAACTAGTTCCAATGTGAATGTGGAATCCACTTGGGTGTGGTCTCCCATGCTTGAGAAGACATGCATTCAACCATGGTACATGCTCTTAATGTCTATGAGCTCAAGAATTCTTTGTCCTTCATCTAGGAGTAACATTTGATGGGAGTTTCAATCATCAATGCACTGAAAAGTTGGTGAAATGGAACTTATGACAGTCCATGTGACTTTCGAAGGAACAATCATGTAGATGTGCACAAATTGTGAAAAATACCATGTTGTTTCTCTGTGCGGATGACCCAAAAACCACTTTGTATAGTTTTTTTATTTGTTGAAGGTGGTGTGTTAATTGGCATGAGCATACACCTTGATGTATTGAATTGATGACTCTTCTAGTGATCACTTGCATAGCTCCATGAGAGACTTTTTAGTGATAACAATATGCACAGAGCTATGGAGGTGGTTGAATTAGACCATGTTGAATAGGAAATTGCCTACGTTCAGCCAACCTAAAGATTTTTGGTTGTTCGATCAAGTAGTAAAAGAATTTGAGAAAGTGGTCGAGAAATGAGAAGATGAATTTAAAGGAACTACATCAATCAAGGGCATATGGATACAAAAGTTCCTAGTAAAGGAGATAGGTACATGTGCCAAATTGGAGTTCATGACCATAGATTGAGAAATTTGCCCAATGTTTCAGGTAGAAGAAAGAAAGTCTTTATGTACCCACGGATAACAAAGTGTTCCATCAACAACAGTTCTATGAGGAGAGATTATAGTAGTGGGTTGATTATGATTTCAAGCATGCAATAATAAAAAAACAGTAAAGGAAGCAGACAATATGCATGAACATTCAACGACTGAAACTGGGACATCACCCGGTAATTAGAAACATGCTAATTTGATTTACCTTTTTACTTTTTTTCTTTTACTATTTTTAAATATGTCATTAAGAATATAAGTTAAGGACTGAAAAGGTGGAAGGAGTTTTGACTCTAAAGCCAATTTTTGGAAAAGTTAAAGCTGAGAATTAATTGGAAGCAATTTTTTGGATAAATTTGATTGGAGCAAAGGTAATGGGGTTGACTAAGAAATCTTTGTGCATTTACTGTGACTGTGGATTAATCTTCAATTGTGTGAATGCCTCAGTTATCTAAAAGAAATTAGATTTCGAATAAGTTATCTTACAACACTAATTGGATTACTATTGTTCTTAGTAAATTCACTTTTCAATGATTTATGTTCAACATACTCGTAGAATTAATTTTGAGTATTTTAATTTTCATCTATTTCAACTTTATGATATGGATTGTATGTTAACATTCCCTAGAGGAATTATTTCCAAAAGGATCATGAATTACTTCTATGTTTATTGATTTCTTTAGAGGTTATCCTATAGAGCAAAATTCCTTTAAACAGTTAGATTAATTTGTTTGATTAATTTCTTCTAAAAAATTAGAAATATACAAAGAGAAAGAAAAAATTGTTAAATCCCATTGTTAGACCATTGACTTGGAGAATTATTCCATACCCAACAAGGAGGAGTATAATTGGGTCTTTTCCTTGGGTTTAATCCATGTTTTCTAGCTTTGGGAATCCAAGCTTCTCAACATTCCCTTCTTGTACTTAATTTTCAAGCGGAATTGTTGCAAGTAGATGGACCAATTCTAATGGTGGTCCTTTTGTAAATTTCCTTTTGTTTGCATGAATTGAAGGGGTTTGTGATTAGTATGGATGGTTGTTTCCTTTCCTAGAATATAATGCATCTAGTATTGGCATGCTTGCACAATGGATTAGATTTCATTGTCATAGGTGGGATACCTATGAACAAAATTAGAGAGTGTCTTCCTATGATAGGCTACTAGATGTCCCTGTTGAGTGAGGACTGCACCAATATCATAATTGGAGGCACTTGTCTCGATATTGAATGGTTGTTGTAGGTATAGTAGAGTGAGGACTAGTCCCGAGCATAGTTGACTTTTCAAATACTTGAATGCTTTTTGTTGTGAATCGGACTAGGAAAACTTGGCTTTTGCTCCACCCTTGGTCTCTTGACTTAAGGGCCAAGCGATATGAGAGAACCCCAACATGAACCTATAGTAGAATTTAGCAAGGCCCAAGAATCTGTGGAGATCATTAGAGTCATTGGGGATATCCAATCGCAAATGACTTGGATCTTGGTTGGATCCACATGCACCCCATGTTCATCCATGATGTATCCTAGATGATGAATTATCTACATGCCAAATGCATTTCTCCAAATTGACATAAAACTTATGTTTCCACATAGTGCTTGAGACCTGTTGATGCACTGCAAATGTTAGGCCTAATTTTTGTTGAATATGAGAATTTCATCCAAATATATGGCCACAAAAGATTTTTTGAATGACCATGAGATATCATCCATCATCCTCATGAAAGTTTCTGGAGAATTATTCAAGCCAAAAAACATGACCAACCACTCAAAAAGGCCTTCTTTAGACTTGAAGGTGGTCTTCCATACATACATTTGTTCAATTGGGACCTGGTGGTAACCTGAC
This sequence comes from Picea mariana, assembly GCA_032191745.1. NCBI lineage: Eukaryota > Viridiplantae > Streptophyta > Pinopsida > Pinales > Pinaceae > Picea > Picea mariana. Next base: position 2,883 of record JASDQU010100452.1, on the reverse strand, counting down.
TTTAGATTAATATTACTAAAGAACTTGGCACCCTTACATTGATCAAGAAGATCATCAATATAGTGGATTGGGTATTGGTTCTTCACAGTAATTTTATTCAAGGCTATATAATCAATGTAGAGTCTCCATGTCTCACCCTTATTTTGCACCAATGTAATTGGGCTCCCACAGGGTGAGGATGTTGGTCAAATGTGGCCCTTTTGGTTGACCTTATGAATTTGAAATTTTATTTCCTCATTCTCTAAAAGGGGTCATATGTATATTGGGCCATTAGTTAAAGGACCAGCAAGTATCAAATCAATTGAATGTTGACCTGGTAGTGTAGAGGCACCCCTATAGGTGAAGTGAATATATCTATATATCCCTCTACAATCTTGTCCACTTGTTTTTGTTGTGTAGAGAGGCCCCATGTTGAGGTTGTGGTGGTCACAGTGACCTTCCATTCACCTTCCATCTGAATCATGAAGAGGACAAATTTTCCATTCTGAGAGATTACCTTTTGGTATTGATTTATTGAGATCAAGGAAACTACATCAGTCATAACTACCTATGGTACCATATAGATTTGGCCTCCAAAAGTAACGAAACTACGATTACTAGACATTTTCCACCTATAGGGTTGTCCTAGAAGAAAATCACGAACTTCCTCATCTTTGATGGGATTGATTTCATAGGATAGGTGACATTGTTGGTTGGCGTGGAGGTCTCATCCTTGGCTCAACCAACCAATGGTGTATGGTTGGGGGTATGGCATTGTCAACAGATTCAATCTCTTGATGACCTCATTTTAGATCAAGTTCTTCTAGCTACCATTGTCAACAATGAAATGTAGCAAATTCCCCTTCACCCACTTCTATAAATGGAAGAGGTGCTCCCCATTATTAGAATCCTCTAACTCTTTTGGAAGATATTTCCAGTTGAGATGGAAGCACTAGGTTCTGCATCAATTATCTTCTTTCCCTTATCCTACTTTCAATTAGAGTCTAAGCTTGATTCTAGTTCTTTTTCTTTCAACTCGAAAAACAATGATTGTTTCGAGTTACATTCATCATTGTTGTGCCAGAGATTTTTGTGGAAATCTCACCACTTTCTAGTGTCCTTCTTCAACTTCCCATTACCCTTATTTTTCTAAAACTTGGATTGGTTGTCTTGAGGTTGGTATCCCTATTATGTCCTTTATTCTATGAGTTAGGGCCACCTTTACCATGATTTTGTTGTAGTGGATTCACAGACCCAAACTCTCTATTATTCCTCTCCTTAAATTTTTTCTCAGTTTTGACAAATATTGATAAGTGATTCCTAGTGAGGAGATGTCCAAGAATTCCATATTTGTTTAGATGTACCTATGTAGGCCACTGCGTTACTTCAAAACTAGGTGATTCTCAGAGTATTTGATACCCATATTTGAGCACAAGGTATGGAATATATTGGTGTACTCTAACTGTTGTAGGAAAATCTCCATGCGGACAGGTAGATCACCTCTAGAGCTTGACCTTAACCCTAGATAGAAAAGTGCTTAACATGGACACTGACTTCCTTTCAAATCTATCTAAACTAACACATGAGAAGGAAGGATTACAGGAGTACCTTTTTATCGACGTTTGTCCCTGCATGCTCCGAGTTGCACTCCAATCCTTTGCTCCTCGTTGAGTTCTATAGACAAGACAAGATACAATCGCTTCCTACTTTGTTGATGTTAGCTTGAAAACAGATCTATCAACTAGTGATAAGTTCATGTGACATTAGACACAAACTAGAAAGAAACAGGCCAAGCGTGTCATATTGATGAGAATAACGACAGTAGTACATACAATCGTAGATGCGAATGCGACAGCTTCGTCAAGTCCTCTTCGTCTAACCCTTGCCTGAAAGCTCCACAACCTGGATAACAACAACTTCACTGATCACTCTCCTTGGGCTGACTGTGATTTTCCTCCAAGATCATAAGTCTCATGTATTCAATTCTTCTCCCTTTCCACCATCATAAAGCCTGTTTATATAGGTTAAGAGGAGCTTAACCCCTTGAGTTATCTTTAGATTAAGTTGGGAACCTTCTCCTTAGATCATGGATCTCTTGATGAAACCAAGAATTCAAGCACAACTACCTCCTAATCTTGAAAGATCCTCCCCTTATTCTCCTCAATGGGCCAACTATTGCCTTAGATTAGGCAGTGCTCCCTTAAAAGGGGCATCAGAGCACTGTAGCGCTCCCTGGTAGGCCTTGGGGAAGCACCAGCGCTCTCAGGATGAGCAACGCTCCTTTAAAGGGAGCTGGGGAGCATTATAACACTCCCTGAAGCATTGTAGGGTAGCGCCAGTGCTTCTGGAGCTGAAGTAGGGGAGCGCTCCCCCTCAAAACCTTTGTTTCAGGGTTCCTTTCAGGTGTCAAGAGTTGTTTGACTTCAGTAAATCAGTTCTCCTCCTTCAAATCAGTCATGTGAGATGTTATAAGTGCTTCCTTAGTGTCGTTGACATGGAAGTATGTCTGAACATCATTTGCGACACTAGTGACCAACTTGCGACACTTGCGAAAGTTGTAGGGAAGATGCGACACTTACGACAATTGAGAGGGACAATGCGACACTTATCAGCTGAGCAATTTTGACGTGTAATAGAATGACCCCCAAAGTATGAAGTTAGAAGATGCCAACTGATAACTGAAATACTTTGTAGATGCTCAAGCAAGGGTATAGACTCAGAGAACCTGACGGAAGCTGCATACAAACATCCAACAAATATCATGACACATTTCAAAACCCAAGGTAGGCATACCTATGCTTGGGTGATCAAGATTTAGGAGGATATGGCCGCCATAAAATACACTGCGGATCCATAATTGTATTGGTAAAAAAGGTATAGCCACCAAAGATACAATGTGGATCT
>JASDQU010100451.1:450621-463611 GCA_032191745.1 Picea mariana | reverse complement strand
AAGGCCATTATGAATTTTTGGTCATGCCTTTTGGCCTTACAAATGCACCTTCCACATTCCAAGGGTTGATGAATTCCATTTTCAAGCCCTTCCTTCGAAAATTTGTGTTAACATTTTTTGATGATATACTAATCTATAACAAGTCTTGGGAGGATCAGGTGCAACATGTTGACAAGGTGTTACAACTACTAAAGGAAAAACAACTATATGTAAAACCATCCAAATGTTTTTTTGGAGTGAAGGAGGTAGAGTATTTGGGTCATATTGTATCTCATTAAGGTGTCAAGTTAGACCCTAACAAGATTAAGGCCATGAGGGATTGGCCGATTCCCAAAACATTAAATAATCTTAGAGGATTTTTGGGTTTGACAGGTTACTACCGCAAGTTTGTTCGACACTATGGAAGAATAGCAACACCTTTAATGACACTAACTAAGAAGTATGCATTTTCATGGACTCTAGAAGCAACTAAAACTTTTGAACAACTTAAAGAGTTGATGTGCAAATCTCTTGTCTTGACCACTCTAGACTTCACAAAAACCTTTATTGTGGAATGTGATGCCTTGGGAAATGGAATTGGTGTTGTCCTAATGCAAGAAGGAAGGTCCCTGGCTTCTGAAAGTCGACCACTCAAGGGAAAGGAATTACACAAACCGATTTATGAGAAGGAAATGATGGCAATACTATATGCATTGAAGAAATGGCGTCCTTACCTAATAGGTAGGCACTTTAAGGTCAAAATATATCATGATAGTCTTAAATACTTATTGGAACAAAGGCTATCTTCAGAAGAACAACAAAAATGGGTAACCAAGATGTTGGGTTATGATTTTGAAATCGTCTATAAAAAAGGGAAGAAAAATGTTGTGGTAGATGCACTCTCAAGAAAGGATGAAGATGTTGAGGCCTTTCTCTGTGCTATCTTGATCATCCAACTTGATTGGATAAAAGAAGCAAGGGATGAATGGAAAAATGAAGAAAAAGTGTGGACTCTCATTCAAAGGTTGCAGCAGGATTCTGGTGCATCGGATACATTTACATGGAAAAATGAATCACTATGGTACAAAGATTGCTTATATTTATGTAAGAACTCCCAACTCAAACAAAAGGTACTATTGGAATTGCACACCTCTCCAGTAGGAGGGCACTCAGGATTTTTGAAAACCTACCATAGGATCAAGAAGGAAATTTTTTGGGATGGCTTTAAAACTAATGTTCAAAGGTTTGTAGAAGAATGTTTGGTTTGCCAACAAAATAAGGTGGAAACAATTAAAACCCCACGTCTTTTACAACCATTAGCCATCCCAAGTCAGCGTTGAGAGGAGGTTTCCATGGATTTCATCATAGGGTTACCGAAGTCTGAAGGAAAGAGTGTCATCATGGTGATTGTTGATAGACTGACCAAGTACACACACTTTTGTGCACTCTCTCATCCCTTCAAATCCAATACAGTTTCCACTGCATTCATGAAGACAGTTCAAAAGCTACATGGCAACCCAAAGATTATTGTAAGTGACAAAGATCCCATCTTCACTGGACATTTTTAGATAGAATTATTTTCTTGTTTGGGTACTTAATTGGCTCATAGCTCATCCTATCATCCACAATCTGATGGAAAAACCAGGATAGTGAAAAAATTTCTGGAAGGATACCTTCGTTGCTTTGTCTCTGATAAACAAACACAATGGTTCNTTCAAATGGTTACCCTTGGCAGAATGGTGGTATAACACTTCCTTTCATACTGCAACAAAAATGACACCATTTATGGCACTCTATGGATACCAGCCTCAACCTAATAAATTTTATTATCATAAAATTTCAATAAGATAAACTAGATTAAGTTCTTCAAGAATTACTAAAAATGTGTCATAATCAATTAGTTCAATAACTAGGGTTAAGACTAAACAATCATTCTTGACCAAATCAGTTCCCTTGATGATTCAAGGCAACCTAAGGTTTTAATTTTAATCTTAGTAACTAATCCATCATACTCCATTACAATTCCTATCTTTATTATGGTTATACATTTACGCTTAAATTTAAATTTAAATATAGTGGTAGGAATTTCCATTCTTCAAATCCTTAAACATTCTTAATCATAAAAGTGAATCCTTATGATTAAGAATATAAATCCTAGACCAAATCCCAACTCCTTACTTTAAATATAACATAACAAATTATGACATCCTAATTAATTACCAACCGATATTTTGACTATGGATTCCAAGTGTCATCCATTAGATAATTTAAGGATACGTAAATAAAAGTGACATCTAAAATTTAATAAGGAGGCCAACATCAATAACTAAAATCGAGAACCAGGCATCAATAACTAGTTCTATGCAATTTCCATTCATTCCAAAGAATGTAGAAAGAATATAATCTCAATTCTAAAATTTGACAACTTTGTAAACATAGCTTTATTCTCATAAATTAGAATTTAATCAGTGATTGCAAGGATTATTCATTTCTTCAGGATTTTTTCCCAACCCAATCTTATATAACACAACATTCCTTCCGATATACAAACATAAACCATTCCACGACATCAATCGTAAATGTAATATGTGAAGACATAAATTTAGAATTATGATACGCAGTCAATGGCAGTGACTAAAAATTTATCCTTTCGTATATATCTATGTCATAGCAACCATTCTTCATTTTGTGAAATTTGAAATTACTGCAATTATCAAAATTTCGCCTTCTAGATTTCACAAAAAACATCAAGGAACTTGCCAATTCAATATCAAGTATGATGCAGTGACGAAATTTTTTCTAAAACTAAATATACACATTTTAATTTTATTACAGTTTCGAATCTCAAATAAGAATACCGTATCCGTCGAAGCTAGACTTGGAGGAGTTCTTTGGCTGTTGGCGTTCTTCCGTCCTCCCACTTGCTAATTGTAGAGACTTCACCGGTACCTTTCAACCAATGCTAGGGTTACTCTTCTCCCCCCTTATCCTCACGAGCTGCAAAGGGTCCATGCACACAAAACCATAAATACTCTAGCTCCAAGCTTGCCTCACAAGGTAGAGCCACCAATCTATCTTAGGGTTGGTATCTGAACTCTCACCAGAAACACTAGTCAAAAATAATTTGGCATCATAACTTTACCAATAACCCATGTGATTCCTCTCCCATATTGACCATTTTCTTTATAGAAATTCTCTCACTGACCCATCCCCACTTGCACAAATAATTCCATATTTTATTTTAATTAAAAGTCAATTTCCTTCACATTTCCCAAATGAGTTCCTTGAATCACTCATAGTTGTCTCTTTATTCCCCATATTACCATTTAATGACTGACTCCTTACTAATCTGATTTGAGTTAAAATAGGAGTCTTATTCTAGTTAAACTAGTGGTAGCTAGACTCTAGATACCATTCTATGCGTACACATATTTTCTGAGCTTTAATCCTTTCTTATCTTAAATTGCAATTTGGTATTTTCTTGCACACATGTGTATTAAATCAAATATTTAGGTCTATTTCATTTTACTTAATTCTTAAATTGATTTACCTTATTCCTTTTTAATATAGTTAATAATTTAGTTTAGTCTCCTTACAAGAACTTAGACTTAGGCTTAATTTTTTTTTGAATAGGATTAGAATTTTATTGGGATTTATAGTTAATAAATTACTCATTAGTTATTCATATCTGACAAGGTCTAAAGATTTTCGATGTTTATAATTATTATTTCAAGGCTTTCTAGGCCACCTAGATTCATTGACTCAAGTTTTACTTACATGACATGCTCTTCAAGACGCACCTCCGTGCTCCAAGTGTGCCACTCACCTCTGATTGGTTTTGGTAGTTGACAAACCCTTGGAGTCAACACTCCATTTGGGCGACCTTGTGAGAGACTAAGGGCTTCTAAGGAATAATGAATTCTCCTTATTTCATGCCCCTTAGAATATTTGTAAGTGATTTTCTCAGTCTTCCCTCACGACATCATGGACCTCTCGAACTAGGTAATTGTTAACCTACAATTCGAGCCACAATGGGAGTGCTAGTAGGCTCTGATAGGGACACTGCCACACTTCTCCCTCAATATCTGGTTTATGTGAATAGCCCCTTTATGCCTTATGTGAGTCAGATTAGCAAGCATTCATCAACTGGAATTCATTAACAAAACATTGTCATTGATCCATATACATAATCATACTAAATCAATCCTTTGGCACATATGCATAAATTGAAATACTCAAACAAAACAAAATCCACTCCCTCACTCAATCTGGAGTCCAAGGAGGTCTTTTGATGCTAGTGGCATCCATAATCTAGCATGTGTCCTGCACACTCATGTAAAACCATCAATAGCAATTGTCAATACATATATATCAAATGAAAAGAAATCACAACCATCAATTTCATCATAAAAATCCATAATCGAAACAAATAATCATGTACTATAGCCAAATCACTTGCACATAAGTGTCCTCAACGAATAAGTCGATAACATGTTCTCGGAAGAGAGAGATGTTACAAAATGAGGAAATCATAGATAAGGTTGTGTCACATAATAAACCTTGAATGAAATTTATTGACAATAATGAAATATGATATTATGAGTGAGTAATTGGTGCATCTATTACAAAGGAGTTTACCTCCTTATATATAATTATTCACTAAGAAAAACATTTCCACTTATAGATGTGAGATAGACTACTTTACACAAATAATGAACATTAACATATCCTAAAGTCATAAAGTGACTTTATTACATAGTTAGCCTTAAATATCCTAACACCCCCTCTTAAGGCTTATAGTACTGAAAGAAAAACATACTAACTAAAGGAAAACACATACTAACTAAACACAAACAAACTTTAGAACCAAACATTCTTCAGAAGATTCTTATTTGAAAATAGTTCTTAGAACAAGTAGATATCCATCAATATTTCTTGTAAACCTTGTAAATGTGTAGCTCCCATGTTGTATCCCTAACCTCTAGGATTATACCTCCCCAAGCTCTCAAATTATGAATCTACCAAATTAAATTATTTGACTGCAATCAAAATGCATGTCTCTTAACCTCATTGTTAGACAACAACCCACATACATCTATCAAAACCCTAATGAAGCATAATTCTCAAGGTCCACAAACTCTCGAACTATCTCAGAAACTACAAATGTTGAGTTGTATCTACACTATTTCCCTTCTTATCATCAAATTGCAAGCTTCCTAAAATGGATAGAATTCCATTTCTTCAATAAGATCATCATTGTCGGTAGCATCACGTGGATATTCAACAATGATTCCATTCTCTAGATGTGCTATATCTTTGAATTTTCCCTTGAAAATGTCATTGGTTCGAAATCCGCAGTTCCATGCTATATGACCCATTTTTTTGAATAGTAGCATTTAATCTCCTTTTTTTCTTTAGTTGGTCTCCTAAAAATTTTTCTTGAGTATAATGTCATCTCAAGTTGAGGATCACCTTAAGTATGTCCTACAATAGTTCTCTTCACTTTAGCTAAGAGATAAAAAATCATATCTTCTAGAGTTTGAGAATATATATTGGTGATCCCTTGATCTATCTCTATTGGAAGCAATCCCTAGGAATTCACACTCACACATAGTTCATGCCTCTCAAACTATTAAAGTTTTAAGAGGGGTGAATCGAAAAGATCTTTTAAAGACTATGGTTGAGTTTTAAAACATGAGTTCATTAACCATTTAGAAAACTGATGAAAGAGAAAGGATTAATGATGAAACATGGAATCCATAATAACATATACAGATCTAGAAATAAGCATAAATAAACAACAAACCATAAACAACAAAGTTGATAACGGAGTTCGGCAATCTCGCCTACGTCTCCAGGCCTTTTTCTCAATGGGTGAGGTTTTATTATTTCTTTTCAAAGCTTCAAATGTACATCATAAAAGTGCCAAATGGATTACATATTGATCTAATTGTGTTCTTCTATATCTCAAAAACCCATCACAACTGACGACACTGAAAACAGATGAATGAAGCTCCCAGAAATGGCCTGCAAAGGTGCTCTCCTCAATGGCTTCCCTTCATAAAAATGGATTTGGATTTTCAATTCTTCAGCATTTCCCTGTTCTAAACCTCCCTCCATGGCTTCAATAATATATGTCTTATATAGGATTGAAGTGGGTAACAAACTCCCAACTTCCCCCCAAGATCTGCCCTCAAAAGGGCCCAAGATCCTCCAAAAATGGACTAAATTTCCCAAAACTCGTAAAAAATCCATTAAAATATTTGGGACAATATAGGGCTTGGCCCCTTGAATTTCAGGCCCTGGTCACATGCGTGTTGTCCATGTGTCCAAGAACTAAGCGCTAGCTCCTTAACCGCCGACCCCTGGTTGTTTGCAAGGCCATATGGTCCTGGTCCTGGCTCCCACATGCCCTTATGGATAGACCCCTGCTCATTTATCCCTTGGTTATGCACCCCAGTTGGCGGGCTAGCCCGACCGACCGACACTAACCCCAAATCCGTGTGAATGGTTGAAGCAAATGGTTATATGTCCGGGTCACATGGGATATGAATGCGATCGAGGGCTAGCTAGAATGGACGTGTGCAAATGAAAAGGGGAATGGTCCCATGGTATCAGTCGTATGGTTAAGTTTGTGTTGAGGGATGGGGCTAGGCCCCAACCATTTACCCCACTGAATGACCAAGCATATTAGATTAAATATATGTTTTAAACATTATATAAGAAGATCCAAAGTGGGCGAGCTGGTATCCCAGCCCTGCCAAAATGCACTGACCTGGACCGGATATCATGGGTTCGAATCCCTGGGAGTCCATACCAATTTTTCCCAAACTTTCCAATGAAGCGGTTCCACGTGGCACCATGCTATTCGCTCGAAATATGTTACTTTTCAAACTCGGATTCGACCAATTGTCTGCCTTCATGTCTGCTCAGTCAACATCTACTGTACCTTCCACGTCACTATGCAACCGTACACCCTGTATAGTTAGCTGCCACATCAACACTGTAAAGACTATATAGACTGTACGATCATCAAAATTTTGCATGTTTGGCAAAATGAACAGACCGTGATATATTTCACATATGATGTTCATTTGATCCCGTTCAAGTTGCGTTGGGTTCGTATTGACAAGACCTACGCACATGTCCATTTTGAATCCATTTTGAGCACTTTGATTTTTAGGCCTTCCTGGACCCATTTTGGTTCCTGGATCCATTTTGGATCAGACCTCCCCACTAAAGACCTTTTGGTCCTCCAAAAAGATACTAACTAGTCATCAAGTGCGGGATAGGCCACCCCACTTGTTCTTTGTCTTTAAACTCTACCCTGTGAACTTGTCTCATCAAGATCAACTGTAAAAAAACCATGATAATTGACAGCATATTATTATCTACTTGTACTCTATCACATCTTGCTGAAGCCACTATCATCCATGTTGACAACATTACTAATGATAACATCAGAAATATGACTGCAAATGAGCTAATATGTTTGTAATACTTGCACAACATTATCTTATCTTGAAGCAATGTATGATTGAAATTTCATTCTACAATCATCTCATGTTCTTGCTTAATATCAATTACTTGATTTGGGACAATTATAGGTGTGTTGCATGCCTGAGTTGGCTTTCTTAATTGTTCCATTGTTTGAAGAGATTGATTTTCTTTAAAGTGATGAGCATGTACAACATATTCTTTGCCTGCTTTGATTAAGTGATATTGATTATGTTCCCTGTAGAATATTGCTTTGCGATCATACAAATAAGGACCTCCTAAGACCATTCCATATTCATTGAGTGACACCACATTACATGTTACCTCATCCACAAACTTAGATAAAATTGCAAACTTTAATGTGCATTTCCTTGTTATGTGCAATTTATGATTGTTGCTTATCCATTTAACTGAGTAAGGATTATGATGCATCTGAGTGTTTAATCCCAATTATTTAACCACTTTCTCTGAAATCAAGTTAGATTGAGATCCACTATATATCAATGTATCGATCTTATTATCCTCATTATGACCCTTATGGGAAACAATTTGCTTCTAGAATTAAATCCATCACCAATTTTACATGTCAAACCAACCACTGAGACTTTAGATTCATCACCCGAATCTGATCCCAAGTCTATTGGTCGTGATTCTTTTGCAACTATTTGCCTCCCTTTCCTCTCTTTGAACCACTTCGATCTCTTCTCGGGATGCAATTGCCAACAATGGTCCTCACCATGCCCTTCTTTCTTGCAATGCTTGCAAGAGGGCTTCTCTTCCTTTCTTTCCACTGAATTTTCCTTCTTGTCATTCCACTTCCTTTTTTCCTCTTTTCTTGAAGACGATTCCCCTGATACACCAACTCTTGTTTTCACTGCTTCAATGTATGGTGCTTGAACAGAAACCTCATCAAGATTAGTAGGTCCAAACATAAATACATTGTTACGAATGTGTGCAGGTAAACCTCCTATATACTTCATAAGAGTTTATTGGGTATGTAAAGGAATATCTAACATCNGTCATTTTGCAACTTGCTTTGCTACTAGATGAGTGTTGTGCCTACAAGTCGAAGCGATGCCAATTTGATTTGAATGGCCTCATCCTTGATTTGTTGCACACTGCAATAAACTTCCATCTGTCTAAACTAGTTATCAAGCATCTCTGCATTGACTTCACTATCATACATGGGTAATTTGAATTTTACATCAAGCTTAAGTAAAGGCATTTCTTGTTTATGTTTATGGGAATGTTTTCTTGCGGTGGATTTAGAACTTGAACTTGAAGAAGAAGAAGTTGATGGAGAATAAGGAGGTGGAGGAGGAGTTTGAGGAGGATCCTTTGCTTCTTCATTTTTTAACTTTGAAGATTCACCTAGAATTGGTCTCTTCCATTCCAAGTAATCCTCATATAGAACCTTCATCATCTCCGACATGACGAAGAAAGTATTTCAAAATTCTTTCTCAGCATGAGAAATTCCCTCTTTTGATGCCATCTTCTCACTTTGAGAAGTTTTGTTTCTTGATCCAATCTCAGGATTCTCTTCAACAAGATCGCCTTCACCATGATTCATCCTTTCCTTGGTAATCATGCAAACTCAAAAAGCAACCGTCAACTAGCTCTAATACCACTTGATCCAAAAAGATCTTTTAAATACTATGGTTGAGTTTTAAAACATGAGTTCATTAACCATTTATAAAACTAATGAAAGAGAAAGAATTAATGATGAAACATGGTAGCCATAATAACATATATAGATATGGAAATAAGCATAAAGAAACAACAAACCATAAACAACAAAGTTGATAATGGAGTTCGGCAATCTCGCCTATGTCTCCGAGCCTTTTTCTCAGTGGGTGAGGTTTTCCTATTTCTGTTAAAAGCTTCAAAAGTACATCATAAAAGTTCCAAATGGATTACAAACTGATCTAACTATATTCTTTTAGATCTCAAAAACCAATCACAATTGATGGCACTGAAAATGGATGAACGAATCTCCCATAAATGGCCCGCAAAGGTTCTCTCTTCAATGGATTCCCTGCATAAAAATGGCTTTGGATTTTCAATTCTTCAACATTTCCCTATTTTGAACCTCCCTCCATGGATTTAAGAACCTCTGGTTTAAGTAGGCTTGAATTGGGTAACAAACTCCCAACTTCCCCCCAAGGTCTGGCCTAAAAAAGGGCCCAAGATCCTCCAAAAATGGACTAAATCTCCCAAAAATGATTAAAAAATCCATTAAAATATTTATTATATGGCTACAAACCCACTTTTGGGCCAATATAGGGCATAGCCCCCCGAATTCTGGGCCCTGATTGCATGCGTGTTGTCCATGTGTATAAGCGCTAAGAGCTAGCTCCTTAACCATTAACCCCTGGTCATTGGCAAGGCCATATGGCCCTCATCCTGGCTCCCAAGCACCCTTATGGATACACCCCCGATCATTTAGCCCTTGGTTACGTGATCTGGTTAGTGGACTATCCCGACCGATCGACGCTAACCCCAAATCTGCATGAATGGTTGAAGCAAACAGTTATATGGCCGTGTCATATGGGATATGAATGCGATTGGGGGATAGTTGGAATGGACACGGAAAAATGCAAAGGGGAATGGTCCCATGGTATCATTCTAATGGTTAAGTTTGCGTCGAGGGCTAGTGCTAGGCCCCAACCCTTTACCCCACCAAATGACCAACCATATCAGTTTAAATATATGTTTTAAACATTATATAACATGATCCAAAGTGGGCGAGCTAGTATCCCAACCCTACCAAAATGCATTGACCTAGACCAGAGGTCATGGGTTCGACTCCCTGGGAGTCCATACCAATTTTTCCCAAAAGGTCCAATGAAGGGGTGCCACATGGCAGCCCAAGACTGGGCCACGTGGCACCATGCTATTCACCCGAAATATGCCACATATCAAACTCGAATTTGACCAATTGTCTACCTACGTGTCTACCCAGTTAGAATCCACTGTACATGCCATGTCACTATACGACAGTAAGGAATATACATGCATCTTCACCGTCAACACTGTACAGACTGTACAGTCATCAAAATTTTGCATGTTTGGAAAAATGAACAGACTGCAATATATTTCTCATATGATGTCTGTTTGAGCCTGTTCAAGTTGTGTTGTGTTTGTATCAACGAGGCCTAAGCACACGTCCGTTTTGAAGCCATTCTGAGTACTTTTATTTTTAGGCCTTCATGGACCCATTTTGGTTCCGGGATCCATTTTGGATCAAGTGGAAACCTTGTCCTTCAATGACCTAAGACTCTTGATACAACTTTAGACTACATGACTCTTTGCTGCTATAATTCTATATTACAAAATGAGCTACATCACTAAATGAGGAAAGCCTTGATAGGGTCGATTCACCTAACTAATCTCAAAAGAATATACTCACAATAACAATATGGTATTATGAATGAATAATTGGTTCATATATTACAAAAGTGTTTACCTCCTTATATATCATCATTCACTAAGTAAATCATTTCCACTGATAAATGTGGGATAGACTGCTTTACAAAACAAGTGAACATTCACATATCCTAAAGTCATAAAGTGACTTTATTATATAGTAATCCTTATATCCTACCATTTTTTAATAGTTTAGGTCTTTTTATTGTTTGTTTGATGCTCTTTGAGGTCATGTAAGGTGATTGTGTGTTAGTTCACAAAGCACAGAGCATATAGGTTAAATTTATTATTAAATCAGTTATTCCAACGAACCTTTCCACAATTCGACTTACACTACTTTTTAGGAGGGAGGTCACGATTTGGAAATCAAAATTAATCACCAAATTCAGTGAAGGGACTAGGTGAGCAGGTGAAGGGAGGTCCCAATTTGAGAATTCATGTTTATTTTTCAAATTGGACCTAGAAAAGGTTTTGGTGTGGCTTAATAAATTTTGAAATCAAGTAAAAACACATTCAATCAAAAATTCATAGTTAAAAGAGTTTGAATAAGGATGGGGGGGAGGGTTCTTAAATCCTTCATACATATTGATACAAGGGATCAATTTGGAAATTGGACCCCATCAACACATAAGTTGGAGGAGGTAGCCCCAATTTGGAAATAGAGGATGATTTGTGAGTCATGAAAACAAATTAAGAAAGAAAATGAAAAGAGGGCCCAATTTGGGGATCATGGACTATTGTCCTCAAGATTTTTCTTAGATAGGGAACAATGCCAAGGTACCTTATGAGGGTTATCTAAAACCTCCCCGATTTAGGATTTCTTGGAAGATTCTTGAAGGCATAGGAGGGAAACCCTCACACATCATATATTCAATAAAGATAATATCAATAAAGAAATAAAATGAATACAAAAAGAGGAAAGGTAGTGTAAAAAATGAATAAACATATGAACAACAAACTACAAAATTTATCTAATCAGAGAGGGCATCAGAATCCCTATTCCCCAAGCTATAAAATTAAAAGATGTAAGAAATAACTAAGATTACTTCAAATATTAGAGTGTAATATTTGAATTAAAACAAATAGAAGTCTCAATTCTAATGGAGGGTAGAATTCCATTAATATTTTTCGTCTTCTGAGAATATGCACTATCTAACATATATGAAAGGTGCAACCACTTAAATATAAATCAATTTTTTTTTTTGAAGTAATTGATATTTAGAATCATGTCAAGTGAGGTACCAATCCATTGTTTAAACATTAATTATTGAAATATAAATTCTCTTCGTTCACTAAAATACTCGTAAATGGACTTCCATGAAATAGTGAATATTATTTATGGAATAAGCAAACATAATCGTAATCTTAATGAAGGTTTTATAAATAAAATATAAATTCAAATGTTGAGCATGCCAAGCATTTAACAACCATATCTTTCTAATAATTTTCCTAAAAAATATCTAAATAACTCAGACAATATTTTGATGAACATAAGAAATGGTTACAAACTAAGGAAAATAGAGGGATGAATCCTCTCCTCATATTAAAATTATGCAGAAAGTCACTATAGGTTTTTCAAAGAGTTTATAGACTTTTGGCCAGAACAAAAGTCTCACTTTCATTCCTTCCCCAAGAAGTTGATTCCCTCTAAGTGCTTGTCGATGTTTGAATTGGTTAAGATAAAAACAACAACCTCACGAGGATTAAAAAACTCCCTTTGTTTTTATAGAGGTCGTACTCCTCTTTGAATTCCTTTAATATTTATCTTCGAAAATATTAGAATCAAAATATTAAAATAGGAGAGTGCTACAAAGAAAACTCCAAATATTTATCATTCAAATAAATAGAATACTAAATAAAATATACATACATCAAGAGTTCCTAAGAAATGGACCAAGAAACTTCACTCATAAAATAAATTTGCAGAAATATAATACAACGAAAATAACAATAAGAAACATAACATGAATCTCACATCCATCACAATTTTAAATATTTTTTATTACATTCAAGGGAAGAAAAATGAAGGGCCCACATATCAGATAACTTTAAAAGAGTCTTTTCATTAAAATCAAAACATGATTTAAT
>JASDQU010100451.1:268950-450456 GCA_032191745.1 Picea mariana | reverse complement strand
ATAAAATAAATAGACGAAATAAGAAAAGTGTAGGAATAGAGTTGGAACAAAGCAGGAATAACGGAAGACCCGAAAAGAGAAAAGAAGGGAGGAATACAAAATCAGTTATAATTTCCATGGGATAGACAAAATATAATTGGATGAATTCTAAAAGAGGAAGGGAGAATAATGTGATTGATTTTCACTTTTTGTGATGGAATCTCTCTCTTGTTTTGGGGCTGTTGTTGCTCTTATATTCTCTCCACTGATAGTTTTTTGACTGGTACCAAAAGCTTCCATTTTCTCGTTTTCAATAATCTTGATTAAGGAAATATTTAACCAATTTTAAATATATTCATGCATTGGAGCAACGGTTACATATTGTTTAAATCTTATGTACAATATTTTAATTTCTAATTCTTTATATTCAATTGAAAGTTGTTGTAATGTAATTTCAATATCTTCATTTTTATTTACATACTCAATGAACCAACCTTCAAAATTTTGCTCCATGTACTCTTCCATACTGTTAAACTTTTATGTTGATATGTCTTTTAATATTTATACATGTTCCTCAAATTGTTTTCTTGTCAAGAGAATACTATTTGAAATAAGTTTGGGATATTGAAATTCACCAGCTCTTCCTGCAAGGTCTAGTCCCATTATCTTGGAATAAGCTTCAATATTTTTAACACTTAAGAAATCTAGTCCATCCAATAATTATTTTAATGTATTAGTTGGTTTCATCTAGCACACCTCCAATTGTTTCATGTGGGTAGGGGAGGGGAAATCTTCTTTTATTTTCAATTCGCTCATTCCTAAAACCTTCAAAATAAATGTAATAACTACATCCTTATAAAATACTTCGTCATTTCTTAAATCATCTTGTAAATAATCTATGGAATTTTAAATTCTAGAACCAAGGGAGACAAAGCTACCTGCTAAATCCCATGTCTCTATAATGAGAGACATTCTCTTTTTAATATTTTCTCCAATGTAGTGCCTAATTGCAACAAGTAAAATCGATGTTCCCTTCAATTTGAAACTCAATTACGGGGTTTTACAAATTAGTGTCAACACATAATTCAACAACGCATAATAAACGACATCAATTAAATGAATTACAAGCCTTACATCATCATAATCAAATAACGTTGCAACCGACACATCAACATATTCAGTAACGACATAAAATCACACATCATCATAATTGAATAACGACACATAATCAACAAGCATCATGAATGGCGACACAAGATCAACTCATCACGATCAACATGAATCATCAATGCTTTTAATATCTCAACTCATCACATAAAGATGGTCATCAGATAACACAAGGATAACATGGGATAATGTAATGATAACATGAAGATAACATCAAGAAGACATAAAGATATTACCCACCCAACCTACCCTGCAAGGTTAGGACCTCCAGGACACATAAGCAACACTCAATCCCAGGATACAATTGATTTTGACCATTTAAGGTCTCAGGATTGGCATTTTTTCTGAGGAACAAGGAGGTGTCAACATCCCACTAACAATCAAGTCCTACATCCACTAGATCAACCAATCGGTCTTAATCATCAAATAATCAAGGCGCAAGGGTAACCATCATATTTATCAATCACACATCAACATTTAATTCATGACGCACATGATATCAATTTCTAGAAATCATTCATCAACATTAAATATTCACTGTGCGCGAGTAAACAAACTCTAGAACAATCACATGTCAACTTAAGTAATGGCGCAAGAAAAAAATAGTTACCAAATTAGTCATATATCGACATAAATTCATGATGCAAGATTAATTAACAACTTATTCATGATGTGTGAGTGATCAACATTAAATTCAAAGGTGCAAGAGAATAATTACGAAGAAATCACACACCCACTTAAATTAAGGCGCACGAGTAAATTTTATCACTAAACTAATCATGCATCACCATTATTGAAATGTGCATGAGTAATCAAAAGTTGAATCATTGTACATCCATCATTATTCCAATGTGCAAGCAATCTAATTATTTAATCATACCATAATCCATGGTGAAAGGTCATTATCCATTAAATTTTTATGGAACAGAAGTGAACAACTAATTTATTTCAAGGCGCACAACAAATTATATTACAACATACTTCACATCATTCAATGGCGCAAGAGTACTTATCAATTATTTTCAATGCGCAAGAAGTCCAATGTCTAAACACTCATTCCTTACATCATATTTTCATTGTGCGCAAGAAGTCTAATATCTAAAACTATCATTCATTACATTGAAATATATTCATGCAAGAAATCTAATATCTAAACAAATATACATTACATTATATTTTCATTGCGCGCAAGGAGTCTATTTTCTTAACTAGTCATCCATCAAGTTTAAATTCATGGCACAAGTATCTAATAACTTAATCATTAAATATCCAATGTGCAATCGTCAACTAACATCTAAACATCTAGAAGTGATATATCTAGTTAACATTATAAAGGGGGTTCCATGCTAAATAAACTTTGGTAAGAGAAAATAGGGATCTACTTCTTCTTACTATACATAAATAAGTAACGACACAAAATTAGAAAAATGAATCTTGATGGCTATTATTTATCATGAGGAGAACTATTAACTGAAGTTCAAAACTAGCCCAAAATGGACTTCACAAGCGATAGAAAAATATTTCTACACAGGTTTCAAAAAGTTTCCCCCTCGCCATTGCACATTTGTCAATAGTTATCTAAGGTTGTACCCTTCAAATTGTATTATTCAATCACAAAAGAAAGGATCACAAGTACAAGTGTCTACACGCAAAAGGAATTAATCTGAGGAAAAAATAAATCTGAGGCAAGAATGCAGCGAAGGCACCGATAAAACGTAGGGAAGACAAGGCGCAAGGTGTCCCTCTCCCGAAACACACAGGGCGTCTTTAGGTAAACAATCGCAAAGATTCTCCTGGTAAATACGTTGAGGGTGTGACTAAGATCACGGAGGTTATTCTTAACCAATTCGAAGAGGGTGATACAAATTCACAAAGGTTAATGTTAGAAAGAGGTCAAGCAAATAGAAGATATCTCAATAATAAATTTGTTGAGGGAATCTTCGAAATCGTAGGGCGAATTTAAATGAAAGTAGAGGTAAAATGTTAAAATTATAACCAAGAAAACATAGGGATCATATTAATAAATTTGCTGAGGGAAGATATGAAAATGTTGAGTGAATTTAAATGAAACGCAGAGCATGGAAAACTCAGGGATCATAGTAATAACTTTGTTGAGGGAAGATACAAAATGCTGGGCGAATTTAAATGAAAAGAAGAGCATGGAAAACACAGGGATCACAGTAATACTTTGCTGAGGGAAGATACAAAATTTTGGGAGAATTTAAATGAAAGGCATAGCATGGAAAACACATGGATCACAGTAATACTTTGTTGAGGGAAGATACGAAAATGTTGGGTGAATTTAAATGAAACACAGAGCATGGAAAATGTAGGGATCATAGTAATAACTTTGTTGAGGGAAGATAGGAAATGTTGGGTGAATTTAAATGAAAAGAACAGCATGGAAAACACATGGATCACAATAATACTTTGATGAGGGAAGATACGAAAATGTTGGGAGAATTTAAATGAAAATCATGGCATGGAAAATGAAGGGATCACAGTAATACTTTGCTAAGGGAAGATACAAAAATGTTGGGCGAATTTAAATGAAACCCAGATCATGGAAAACGCAGGGATCATAGTAATAAATTTTCTGAGGGAAGATACAAAATTTTCGGTGAATTTAAATGAAAAACAGAGCATGGAAAATGCAAGGATCACAATAATACTTTGCTGATGGAAGATAAAAAATGTTGGGTGAATTTAAATGAAAAGAAGAGCATGGAAAACACAAGGATCACAGTAATACTTTGCTAAGGGAAGACACAAAATGATGGGCGAATTTAAATGAAAATCATAGCATGGAAAACGCAGAGGGACATGGCACATTTCATGGAAATCGTGGGGTTTAAATTACTCAAACATTTACAGAAAAAACATGCTAAATGCAAGGAATCGAAAAGGAAAAAAAAAGAAAAGTGCTACCATCAAATTGTTGAGTGTTAGAATAAAGGTGTTGAGTGAAAAACCAAGTAAAAATCGCAGATCAAATCCATTTAAGTTTAGAGCTTGGGTTAACGACTTCTCCTGAGATATCAACTAGAATGGAAATGATCAATATTCTATATACAAACATTCAAGCTCATATTTAATTTAAAAATGACAATGAATTCATTCGAATTCACTTCTAGAATATATAAAACATCAAGGGCTTGTCTAATCCATCCTAAAATTTTCAACACGATAAGCAATAAAAAGAAAACATGAACGAACGATTTAAAATCCTAATTCAAATCTTGAATTTTGATAAATACCGTAACCGTTTTCTGACATGTACTTGATGATGTTCTTCGGTAGTTGTAATTTCCTCCTTGCTCCCGCTTTCTAATCATTGAGACCTCACCGGTACCTCCCATTCAATGCTAGGGGTACTCATCTTCCTCCTTATCCCCTCGAGCCACAAAGGGGCCACACACAACCACAACCAGAACACTCTAGCTCCCAACTCACCTTGCAAGGTAGAGCTACCACTCTTTTATTTCGAGTTGGGTATCCCAACTCTCACAAGTAAAATCAATCATAATTTTTGCAGCATAACCTTACTCATACTAGTGATGGTCCATTCCTCCTCTCAACCTTTTCTTTTATAGAATTTTTCTTAGTGACCACTCGCCATTTTCACATTTAATTCATTTTTAAAAATTAATTAGGAATTACTCCCCCCATACACTTGTCACCCGTTCCCTTAGTTGCACCAATAAATCCACCATTTAATTTAATTAAATGTCAATTTCCCTCACCCATCCTAAAAGTGCTCATAAAATTACTTCTGGTTGTCCCTTTATTCCCTTTATTTCCCTTTTAATCACTGATGTCTTTCTAAAACTTAGTTGTGTTTAATTTATTAAAGTTCTTTAGCTAGACTAGACTAGATACCTTTCTATGCTTACACATTTATTCTTTATTCCTTTCTCACCTAAAATTCTAATTTAGTATTTACTTTCACAAGTGTATTAATAATTCCTTAGGATTTATTTTTATTTTCATTTATTCTTAATTTGATTTGTTTCATCCCCTCATCATTTAATTTAAAATTTTTATTTTTTAGTATTCTCACTCACTTAGACTTAGGCTTAGTTAAATATTTATTTGCGAACTCCTAGACCCTTAAGGATTATGCTTAATCAATTCATTCTTTAGTTAATTAATTAATCAATTAATTAATTCGACAAATGCTCAAGGTTTTAAGGTTTAACATTTGCTCAAGTTTTATAGGCCACCTAGGTTCATTGACTCATTTTGTTTATACTGCAACGTGCCCTTCAAGATGCACACTGTGCTCCAAGGGTGCCACTCGCCTTTGATTCAAATTTTAACTTACATGACGTGCCCTTCAAGACACACTACGTGTTCCAAGGGTGCCACTCTCCTTTGACTGGTTTTGGTAGTTGTACAACCCTTGGAGTCAATACTCCATTTAGGATACCTTGTGAGAGACTAAGGGCCTCTAAGGAATAAGGACCATGCCTTATTTTGCACCCCTTAGAATATTTGTTAGTGACTATCTCAATATTCCCTCACGACATCGTGGATCTCTTGAACTAGGTAATCGTTAACCTACAATTCGAGCCATGGAAGGAGTAGTATTAGGTTGTTGTAGAGATGCTACCACACCTCTCCCTCAATATATGGTTGTTGTGCATGGCCCCTTTACTCCTTACGTGAGTCTAATTAGCAAGTAATCGTCATCCTGCATCCATCAACGAAACACTGTCAACAATCCATAAAAAACATCATAATATACCCTATCATATGTCACATATGCATAAATAGAAATACCCAAACCATATATAGTCCACTCCCTGACTCGATCCGGAGTCCAATGAGGTCCATTGATGCCATCGACATCCTCAACATGTCCAGTGTCCTGCACACTCAGGGGAAACTCGTCAATAGCATCTGTCAATGTTGGCATGTTTACAGACAAAGGCAGAGTATGCGTGTTTGTCATTAATGGTGAAGATCACGACCAATAGCACAATGATGATCACATGGCAAGA
This sequence comes from Picea mariana, assembly GCA_032191745.1. Classification (NCBI taxonomy): domain Eukaryota; kingdom Viridiplantae; phylum Streptophyta; class Pinopsida; order Pinales; family Pinaceae; genus Picea; species Picea mariana. The sequence continues at coordinate 444,307 of JASDQU010100451.1, read as the reverse complement.
TCAGAAGATAAACTCCATTTTGGACTTTCGGATACTGAGAGATGGAAGTGTCAAAACACTTCATCACAGAAATGTCGAAACGCCAAAATGCGAAACACCGAAATACTGGATCGTTGATCTGACTCCATTTCGAAGTTCTGGATACCGGGAGTTGAAAGTGTCGAAAAACTTCATCATAGAAATGCCAAAATGCCGAAATACCAGACCGTTGATCTGACTCCATTTCAGAGTTCAGGATACTGGGAGTTGGAAGTGTCGAAACACTTCATCATAGAAATGTCAGAATGCCGAAATGCGAAAAACACCTTTTGGTGTAGGTTTCAGATACTAGAAGTTGGAGTGTTGAAACACTTTACCACAGGAATGCCGAAATGTCGGAATGCCGAAAATGCGAAAAACACCTTTTGGTGAAGGTTTCGGATATCGGGAGTTGGAGTGTTGAAACACTTTCACCACAAGAATGCCGAAATGTCGGAATGCCGAAATGTGAAAAACACCTTTTGGTGCAAGTTTCAGATACCGGGAGTTGGAAACACTTCACCACAGGAATGCTGAAATTCCGAAATGCCAAAATGCGAAATGGAGAAATAAATGCAAGACCCTGTGGATTTAATCCAACAGTGCTGGTTATTTGAGCATCTGATCAAAGGGATATTGTTTATCTTCATGATCAACTGTTCAGTTACGATTCAGTTAGCAGAACCGAATCATGGTTCTTGGACAGTTGGCGATTCAGTTGTTGAGGCATTTTTGCCCAAGAAGATTCGAGGTGTAATCTAAGAGGAAGTGAATAAAATATATATGTTGTGACTGTGCGTGGGTGGCTGTGTGGAGTGAAAAATGAATTGAACTGTAGAAAGGTAAAATTACAGTATGCGCAGTGGAAAGAAAACACATAGATGAGGAAGAGAAGTTGAATATAACAAAATAGTGGAAGAGAGCAGAAAGTGAACATATCAAAGATGCATATCTGTGAGAAGAAGATAAATCCGAGGTGTGCATGCTGAGACAGAGGATAAGATCATAAAGATGAAGAGGATGCAAGAAGGGAGACACTGATGCAGGCAGAGCAGAGCGGCATAGCTAAATAGTGATAAGCCTGGTAAGCAAATGAAAACTATTAAATCACTGTAATAAATTCACAAAAAACAAAGTTTTATATTTCAGGGTGGTCGGGAGGTGATAGGGGGGACTGTTGTCCTCAGAGGTTCAAGTGGGTGCTTGAACATAGGGAGTTGTATCTTCCATCTGGTTGCAGCCAGAGAAACCAGGGTGGCAGGGTGGTGCAAGGGAGAACAAGTGTTCTCTGTTATACAGGTTGGAGCCTGTGTAACTGGAAGTTGGTGCTTCCATCCAGTTGGTGCTGGAACACTCAGGGAGTTGGTTCTTCCTTCTAGTGGGTGCTAGAGAAACCAGAGAGTTGGTTCTCTCAAACAAGTTGGTGCTTGTATAAGTGGAAGTAGGTGCTTCCATCCAGTCGGTGCTGGAACACTCATGGAGTTGGTGCTAGAGAAACCAGAGAGTTGGTGCTCTCAACAAGTTGGAGCTTGTAAAATAGAGGTAGTAGCCTCACTTTGAGTTGGTTCTCAAACATAGATGATGTACAGAAATTAAAAGATTACCTATCATTTTGAAGAAGAAGAGGTTTTCTCCCTTTATGGGTTTCCTCGTGAAAATCTGTCTCTGTGTATGTCTTATGTGTGATTGATGCTCAATATTTATGTTGTTCATATTATGTATAATATTGATGGTCACTTGATGAAAGATTAAAAATGGCTTAATAGACTTAATATTGTTTAAGCACAGTAACAATTGATTCACCCCCCCGCTCTCAGTTGCCTTAGTAATTTCAACAGTCAATACATAGATATCAAATAACATAACATCATAATCATCAACATCATCATAAGAATCCATAAGCGAACAAACAACCATATACTAAAACTGGATCACTTGCACGCTAGTGTCCTCAAAGAATAAGTCAAATCATGTGCGCACAAGAGAGGGATGTTACAAAAATCTCGAAGGGGACACAAAACCTTGGCGCCAAATTGGAACAATTTCCTAGATTTAGGGAGCTTGTTCTTGCTTTGAATTTTAGATATACATGTTCCCCAGTTTTGAATTCCAGATGTCTCCTTTTTAGATCTGCATATTTTTTTTGTCGATCTTGTGCCTCTTTCAAGTTCTGTTGTACCCTTTTTACCATTCTCTCCATTTCTTGGAGCATTTTCAGTCCAACCATAATCCTGTCAATTGGATTATCCCAACTATTCGGGGTTATGCATTTCCTTCCATATAATACTTTGAAGGGACTCATCTTAGATGATGCTTGATAACCATTATTGTATGCGAACTCAACTAAGTGCAGATATTCTTCCCACTTAGTTGGTTTTTTTCTTACATACATTCATAACATGTCTTTGATAATGTGGTTTGTTTGTTCTTTTTTGCCATCCATTTGTGGATGGTAACTTGTGCTAAAATTCAAATTAGCACCCAAACCTGCAAACAATTGTTTCCAAAAATTGGATGTAAATTTGACATCTCTATCTGAAATCATCATCTTTGGAATCCCATGCAAAATAAGTAAGTATAAATTGTTCTAAATTACTACATGTATAAGTAATTGATAAGCTAAGTAAGTATGCACAATTTATACATGTTCTAAGTAAGCTAAATAAGTAAGTATAACATGTTCTAAATGTTGTTTTTTTAACATCTTCGTCTTTTATCTCAACTTGATGATAACTAGTTCCCAAATCTAGTTTAGAGAATATTTTTTCCCCTCCAACCTGGTCAAAGAGATCGTTGATTCTAGATAAAGGGTATTTATTTTTAATCGTCATTTTATTCTGTTGTCGATAATCAATACATAGTCCCAATGTTCCATCTTTCATTTTAACAAACAAAATCGATGCTCCCCAAGGTGAAACACTTGGTGTGATATACCCTTTATCTAATAGTTCTTGTAACTGAATTTTCAATTTTGTTAGTTCGGTTACTCTCATTCTATAAGGTGCCTTGGATACCGGGGTAGATCCAGGTAATATATCTCTCTCCGGTATTAACTCATTATATTTCTTTTTGAAGGAGAAGGGTTTCATGGGTTCACGGGGCACCTTAATCATTGCTCCTTATTTTCATGGAAACATCATGCAACTTCCATCATTCATTATATACCCCCAATCATGGATGAACAATCTCTTCCTAGTACAACTCCATATGTCAAAGGAAGGTCAACCACAATAATATTGAAAATTGTAATAATATGGGGGGCACCGTGATCCATGCATAAATTTTTTTGATTTCTCCATAGGCTAACACTTTTCTAGAATCAATTACATATATTATTTCACCAGTCTCACAATATTTGGTACAACTCATTACCAATGCCTCCATGACTGCCAATGGCATGATATTATTGTTCTCTCCAGTGTCAACTAAACAATTATGGAGTGCAACATCATGATTTTCAATTGAAATGTAAAAGGGAGGGATTTTACCTCTTAGCTTGGAAGTTGACTGGTTTTGACTTTGTTTCAGGCTGGTAACAACAACTTCTTCTTTCTCAGATAGATCATCCAACAATCTCAAGATGTTTTCCCTTTGTTGGGGAATCTTCACTACTTCTGTAAAATGAATAATTATCCTTAATTTTCTTAAATACTCTACAACATTGTATGTCATATGCATGGAGTTTGACGTCATATGTTGCTTCTTATTTCCAATGCTATCCGTCACTTTCTCATTCTCCCTTTTCTCATTTGTTTTTTATTTTTCTGAATCATTTTTATTATTGTATTTATTTACAAACGCTCATTTTTGGGAGACGTTCTCCTGTGATTTGGGGTCATTGTCTCACATCCATCCATATGTACAGTTTCGTAACTTTCATCAGGTGAGTAATAATTTTCTTGCTCAACCACTTTCTCGTCATATGTATCATCCAGAACATATACATTGGGAGTAGGATGCTTGGAAACCCTTTGTCTTTGTGGATTATCCTTGTTTTCAAACCTCACTCTATTTTTTGGGGGAGGGTTCCATCTATTCTCTGGGATTGACATTCTTGTATTTTCCACATAATTGTCCCCCCTTCTTAGTTTTTTTTATCTCATTCTGAATTTGCTTGATAGTTCTATTCATTTGTGCAATTTCAATTCTTTTCTTAGTTTCTTGTGCCGCCACAAGGTCTACCTTTACATCTAGTATGGTCCCCTTGAAAAATCCTCCTCCAATTGTTTGGCTTTGGGTCGGTCGTGGCTTGAATTCTTTGTTCTTTCTTGAACTTGAGGCTCCTTGATTATCAATACTTAATCCTCCCAACTGCCTTTGTACTTTTCCCAGTATAATGTCAGGTTCGGCACCCGTTTCAATCATAATTTCTTCCATCTTAGTGGCTTTAGTCATTTCCTCCTCCAAGGTATCCATTTGGGATTTTCTGATGGAATATTTCACATTTGGGGGCATTGCATTCTTATAACAACCGAGCACGACTGGGTCATTCGGTCTTTTATATTTTGGAATTGTACTTAAGGTTTTATTGAACTTAAGATTAAAATCTTTTATTCTTTCATTCTTCCTCAAACCAATCTGGGTGAAATCGATGAGAAGGGTATGATAAGAAATTGGAGGGGAGAACATAGTCAGGAACACGACTTCGAGGTCATTAAATGAGTGAATTGATCTACTGGGTAATGTAGTATACCATTCATACGCTCTTCCTGATAAGGTTTGCAGAAATAACCTTACCATGACATCATCATACTCAACATGGTGAAAATCACAAACATCAAGAAATAAGTGTAGATGCCTCTTTGCATCGATTGCTCCATCTCCAGAAAATTCCTTTAAGGTTCCCTTACAAAGAACAGGGAGATCATGTTTCTCACCTAGAATATTCAAAGGGGAATCTCTTATTCTTCTTCTATTTCCAAACCTTAGGTTTTCTTGATTTCTTACAATATCTCTTAAGACCTCCTTGTCTCTTCTCATGATGCTCATCTCGTGGTTGTTTATTTATTTCTTCCATATCCTGAGAGATTCCAGGAATATGATTTTAACTTCTCAGAATAAAGAGTTGCTTAATTTTACTTCTGGTAATGGGTCCCTTTTGTTCAGTCAACTTCAATACCGACCTTTTTCCTGTGATACTCTGGCTAGCCATTGGTTTCTTTGGTCTTTTCACTCATCTCTCCTCTGTCTCCAGAGGATTTCTCTTTCCTCTTCTTGGACTAATATCTGTCAGGACCTTTCTAACTCTTCTCGAGTCTCAATTCTTGTTATTTCTAGATTGTATAACTGATGTAAGATTCTTTCATGATTGTTCAATCCAATTTCCAAGTAGGGATGATCAGCCTGGGGCAAAGTCATAAATATTCTTAAAAAAATGCTAAACTAGGTTCCAAATTTCAGTTCATTCCCCAGTATGGTCTCCAAAAATGTTGACAATTGAATCCATTAGGACCGAAATGAAAAACTCACAAGGATGTAAATCCCCCTGTGTTTTTATAGAGGTGGCACTCCTCTTTAATTTAAGATTTTCTTGGGAATTATAGATATTCAGAACATGGGAATTTGCAAACATTTTTCGTGATGATAAAATAAATATAAATATTGCAAGAAATATAAAATAAAAAAAATTTGTTTTATTTTTAAAGAAAGTTCATGAGAAAGGACCAGGAACTGAGCACATTCACACATTTAAAACAAATAAGAAAAATTTCCTCACATCCATCATAGTTTAAGATAAATATTTATGATCACATAAAAATAAAAAGAAGATGACCTGCATGCATAAGAGAACTTTAACAGAGTGGACAGATGGGAATCTCAAATAAATATAATGATAGACCAATATCAAATACTTTATACTCAAAAATCAGAGTTACAATTGAAACTGATCCTGAAATAGATCTCTTGAAATTTCTAAAAAATATATAGTTTGTTACATATTCTTTGAAATTTAAAATGTGTTTGTATTAAAGACTGGGGTTGGGGATCCCACGGACCATAAAGAAAATATACACAAGAATTAAGATTGTAGAAGGAGGATGATGGGTGGTAAAAGAAAAACAAGACCTGGAAAAAAGAAAAGATAAGTTATCAGACTTCGATTAAACCTTTCTATTCAAAGAAGTGGATTAACTGGATGAAGGAACTGATAATGAAAGAAAGATGTGATTAACATAAACTTACTATGATGGTCTCTTGTTGTTTTAACTTGCTTTTTAGTTTCCTTTTATCATCTTAATTAACAGTTACAAGAACCATCTCAATTGATTCTTTCCCCTTAGTGGTCAATTTGTCAATCTCTTTATTAAACTATTCTTCAATATAATATTTCATTGGTTCCACGTTGATCTCATGCCGGATTTTGATGTTGAAAAAATCACCCTCCAAGTCTCATAGATCAAGGGAAATACTATGCAACGCTTCTTCAATGTCTTGATTTTTTATGGAGTAGTCCACTAGCCAATTGTCTATGTCGTCCTCATTATATTCAAGTATACCATAGAACTTTTCAACTGACAACCCTTTAAAAATATCAACTTGTTCGTCAAACTGTTGTTTTGTCAGGAACAATGAGTTGAGGATTAATTTTGGGTCTTCTACTTCGTTAGTGCTTCCATATAGGTCTACCTGTGTGAGCCTTTTGAATAGTTCTTCCCTCCTAGATATATCTTGGTTGCACGCTTGAACAATATCATTCAAGTTTTTTATCTTTTCTTTCCAGCACACATTCAATTGTTTTATCCGACTTGGAGAGGGAAGATCTTCCTCTCTTCTCCTTAGTTCTTTCATGTTGGAAAGTTTGTTTCCAAAGGGTAGTACAACATCAAGGTAAAATCCTTGTTCATTCTTCAAGTCGAATTGAAAATACTCATGGAATTCATGCGCCCTCGAGCCAAAAGAAGAAATGTGTTTCAAAATTTCTCATGCCTCTGTGATCAATTCCATTATTTTCTTAATGTTTCTTTCTACATAGCTTTTGGATGATGTAAGTAAGCTTGAAAATCCTTTCAATTTAGAAGCGGGTGTGGTGGTTTTGACTATTGTCAAAGGACTGGAAAGAAGTGGAAGAGGCATTAAGGCGTCTTCGAGTTCCTTGATCATTTCTTTCAATTTCGTGTGTTTCCCTTCAATACTGCCAATGGAGTCATTTAGAGAATCCCCGGTTTCTCTGTGAATTTTAGAAATTTGGGAAGGCTGCATATCTCTTAGGTGAACCTCTGAACGATATTTCCCTTTCTTGTTCATCACATCACCTTTTTCAATAATCAATTTCTTGGATTCCTTGTCAAAGACAACGCTTTGAAAATCAAACGACTCTTCTTGATTGAAGGTCTCATTCTCAATGATTTGCAATGATGAATTATGATGGGCTGTATTTCCTGGCTGATCAATGCTGAGAAATTGTTTCTCGATATCCACTTTGAGCTCCATATATTCAAGGGAGAAGCTATTGATGTCACTATCTACGTGCTAGTCTTCTTCCTCTTGCAAGATGTTTTTCCTCTTTTTTCTCAGAGGAATCTTGTGCGAACTCTCAATTTTTCCTAGAGGGGGATTCTTTTCTCCTCCGCCGCCTGAACTACTGTTGGTAACTTTTCTAGATGGGTGGGATGTTGGAGCATTGCTCCGAGATGTTGTAGTCTTAGTAGTAACAGTTGGGGACTGGGAACTCTTCTCGGTGGGACCCTTTCCTTTCTTCTTATAAAGCTCATTGGTTCTAAGTATTGTTTCCAAGTCACTAACATTGTGAGTAGAAGTGCCTAAGTTGTTATCTTCTTCTTCACTCAGAAAAGTATGAATAAATCGATTGCTAAATCCTACATCCAGCATATGTTCCACAACAATTCTGTTAGGTTCAAAACCCTTTATCCTTTCAACATATTTCATATTCACATTGTGGAAGTGGTTCGCAAATTCATCAATTTTGTTTATATTCCTGAATATAAGGTCTCCAATTTTCCAAGGCAACGGTATGAATTTATTTTTCCGTTTCTCATGGAAAAAGTGCAGCCATAAATTATATTACCTTGCTACTTTTGTGATAAACATTTATCGGATACATGGAATGGAAGAAAGGAGGGATTTTCCTTGGAACTGAAAATCTTGATAACATTGTGATTTTCCATCTGCTCCAACGTCCCCTTTTTATCCAAGAATTTATTTCCCTGGTCAGATATTCTACGGGTATCTTTACCAAACAATAATCATTTAAAAACTGAAACAAATCATTCTAAACTTTAAAAAATGTAAAGAAGTCTTGTGTCTCCACAATGCTTGGTACCAGAAGGTAACTAGATCAAGTTCACAATTCACCCTCTTACAGATAGGAAATTTTGGAAATTAACAACAATATGCTATTGCAAACACCAAATAAGAAGCCATGAAGAATTTCTGGTCCTTTTTGTACTATTAAAATTCGGAGGATATTTCAATGGAAATCAGTTTTCCCCAATCGAAAATAGCTTTCTCTTTGACTGTAAAATATAAGATATAAAGGATCATGCGGGAAATGTTGGTGGAAATTTCTTGTCCTGTGAGCCTGGTAAACAACCAAGCAATTTCCCAAAAGAGGTTTTTGAACGATTCGACCTGCAACCTAGTAATGTCTGTTGGGACAGTCGCGGGATTCTCCAACAACTCAAGAAAGAGGTCTAGGCCATTGTCACGATTTTTCATGAAATCCCTGCAATCCTCCCCTTTGAAGGTAAGTGTTGGCTCATGGAGCTTTAATATCTTACGTAACACTTTAGGTGAAAGAGATATGTGAGAATGGTCTTGAAGTTGAATAATTCATTGACTTGGTATGTATTTCTCAACGCACCATGAAACCGGTTCCTTGTAGTCGAAAACCTCAGGGACACACCTCACACGAGAAATTTTGAATGTCCATATCACTTCCTTCTGAGAAGAAGGGGATTAATAGTAAGAATACGCTCTAGAACAGTGAAATTTCTGGTCCTCACGCCCAAAAATATTCAAAGTATCACGACAGAACTACTGTTGAGCTACTGCGGCCATAAGTTGAAGAAAGTGTTCTTTTAATCCAAATAATATTTGAAATGAGTGCTTGAGAGAGATAACAATAATATAATCTTCGACAAACCATGATTTAATGAATTTAATTAGAAATCTCCTCGAGCCCTTCGCTTATTAATGAAGATATTTATGGAACCTGCATGAGTAGTTATTAGCATTAAACCATACTTAAATGCATATTGGAAAAATCACGAAGATGTAGGGAATGAACGAGAGCAATTAGGATTTGGGATTTTTTGTGAACTCGCCAAACGAGGAACCTGTGAACCCATGGTTATGAAATTTAAAAAAATTCTTAGTGTTGTACTGTGGTCAATCAGACTCAATATAGCATAAATGAGATACTTATGAGCTCAGTAACTCCGACGGTCATAATGTAGATCAGAGATGTTTGGTTGAAAAATGGATATCGCAAAACTTGGAATATGAAAGCTGTAACCCGTGAACCCGTGGTTGGAAAAATAGTTAAGTACATAGTAATAGAGCCGTTGGTCGAACTCATGATATGGGAGTATGGATGGAGGTGAATAGCCATGACTCTACCAACTCGCGAGCCTGCGAACCTGAATTTCTGAAAAACAATCAAGTATAGTAACAAGAAAGGGAAAAGAGAAAGGAGAAAAGAAAAGGGGAATTTGAGTAAGTATAGAAGAGGGAAAAGAAATGGAAAAAAGAAGTTGGGAAAATAGAAAAGGGGAGGGAAATTTTGGAAGCGGGAATTGATCTCAACAAGACTGCAAGATTATTGCTTTAGGTGTTGAATTTCTACCTGGTTGTTTTCCCCTATAGATACCACTATATAACATCCTGCTCTACCGAGCACACTTCTATTGAATTATTATTTGAGGACACTTGCGTGCAAGTGATCTGGTTATGGTACATTGTAATTTCATTTCAATTATGGATTATACATGATGATGATGATGTGATGTGACTTATTGTTATTTGATGTATATGTATTGGCAGATGCGATTGACGAGTTTTCTTGAGTGTGCAAGAAAAATGACAAGTTATGGATGCTGATGGAATCAATGGACTTCCTTGGAATCCGGATTGAGCCAGGGAGTGAATTGTATTTTTATTGAGTATTTCATTTTACACACTTGTGACATATGATTGATTACAGTGTGATTTATGTATATGGATTATTGATACAGATTTTATCAGTGGATGTAGGCTTAATGATGCTTGCTAGTCCGACTCACGCATGGAGTAGAGGGGCCATACACAGAAACCATACACAGAAACAATATTGGAAGCATGTAACAGGTTTCCATATATATTTATATCATTGTATTTTACTAATTTTGGAATAGATTAGTATGTTCATTTTGAGTAGATTGAATTCTTACTTTAGATTTGTACATAATCGTTTATTTCTCCAAGGAATGTGTACAAAAATATCAGTTGAAAGATTAAAAATATGAATTGATGGTCCTGCAATAAAATTGTTATAACCTAGAAGTCAAAGGATGGGAAAACAATGTGCATCCACCCGTTGTCCTTAGGGCTCGAGATTGCTTACTGGTTAAGACTGTTTTAGAAATTGGAAAACTGTGATTACGATATTATAGGACTAGGAAGCCTATTTTTTACATGAATATTGTAAACCCGTGAATTATTCTAGTTGTTTTATGTCTTATGGTAGCTAGTTAGTAGTTAGATGATCTCGAGTAGAATATTTTTAGGCGATTTTCACTTGTATTGTGCGATCTTCCTTGTTTTTAAAAGTCTGCATTTGTAACCATATGCGATACATGCAGATATCATACCAAACGTAGAATTGTATTTAGTTACGATTAGGTTTATGTGTAGAATTTTTCCAATTCAATAGGAGTTTTACTGAAATTGTCGGAACAATATGTTCCTACCAAGAGCTCACCATGTAGATTGATGGCTGTCAATTTATTGGACTTAACTACTCATTGTTCATTAAATCGTCTCCCCGCTTAACACTTCCTTCCACACTGGCCTACGATATTAGAAGGCCATAAATCTTATTGAGTGAGGAAAATATAAATCAATTTTATGACTATGAGACATAAAATCTTTTTCACACATTTGAAGAGACATAATAATCTTTTAAAAATCAAATAAATTCAATTGTTCATTCAATATGTGAGAAAGATAGGATATGTAGAAAACTCGTATTATGTAATAACGTCTATATTCTCATAATAGTGAATATTATAACTATCTTAAATGAACGAAATTTTCAATATCCTTTCCTTATGACTAATAAGGATAGTATGAGTTGATATAAAAAAATAAAAATAAAAATAACTCGTATTATGTAATAACGTCTATATTCTCATAATAGTGAATATTATAACTATCTTAAATGAACGAAATTTTCAATATCCTTTCCTTATGACTAATAAGGATAGTATGAGTTGATATAAAAAAATTAAAAAAAAATAAAGCCTTATTTATTATACATAAATAAGTCATAACATATTTATATTAATTTAAGTGTATAAATGGATTTGAATTATAGAATTATAACCTTACCACAAGAATTGTGTTATAGATTCTTTTTATGTTATGAAAATTATGGAAGGAAAAGTAAGTAACTTTGCTTGGATATAAAAAGATTATATATATCAAAGGTAAGAGATGTTTTATTAGTGGTGTTAGCACTAAGAGTCACTCTCTGACTACAAGAGGATAAGCCCAATACCCATCAAAACAAAGGGTAAAATGGATTAAAATGGTTTGAGTGGGTGGCTCAACAAGAATGTAAGGAGAGGAGAAGAGAAAATGTATCAGTGCAGATTAGTGATGGACCATTGGGCATGGAGTCATAAATATCGTGAATAATGAAGGCATTTAAGCTACCTATTAGACAAATGTTTTATGTGGTGATGAGGAGAAGGAAAACATAAGGTGTCTGAATGATAAACCATAAAAGATAGGCAAGATGACAACAAATCCTCCACTACCTCAAGAATCCAGAAATTAGAGGGTTTACAACGATCCAGACAAGAAAAAATAGAAAACGTATGTTGAACCATGAAAGATGGGCAAGATAACAACATATCCTCCACTGCCTCAGGAATCCATAAATCAGAGAGATTACATCCAGACAAGAAATAGAAACAAAAAAATGTTTGTTGAACCATGAAAGATGGGAAAGATGATAGTAGATCCTCCATCGCCTCAGGAATCCATAAATCAGAGAGATTAAATACAGATAAGAAAGAGAAACAAAAAACGTCTGTTGAACCATGAAAGATGGGCAAGATGATAGCAAATCCTCCACCGCCTCTGAAATCTATAAATTAGAGAGATTACATCTAGACAAGAAAACATAAACAGTATGTAAACTAAGAATATGGTTTGATAAAACAACTCAATGAAATCTTCAATAATGTGATATTTACAATCCAAGCCCTTAGGCTTCCAAAACGAAACACAGAGCACTACTCCTAAAATTCTCTTGGTTCTCTAGACTTTGAAAAACACCCCCCCTTTTACAAAATCTAAACTGATCTATGTATAATCAAATCAATCCACAACTTCCAGGAGTGTGACTCGGGCATCTCATTCAAATATTTCGTCTGTGCATACTTCTATCAGACTGTGCGTGTATCCTTCAGTCAGACGTAAGCTCAGACTAGCATGGGCCTATAGGAAAAATCTTCCCTCGTGGTACCTCAGGATAACAGTTCTGTCTCCTTGGCCAAAGCTTTCACGTCTTCTAATTATGCACTAAGTTGAGGCTTAAACTACCAATCCTTTTTCATTAACTAAATCCTCCTCAGGATCAAAGCATGGATTAATGCCTAAGGGGCAACCACATGCTTCTCTCGAATTTGTTGTTATATAATCACGTCATTGCGGGGCCATCATAAGAGGATTGTATACACACCGCTTTTGAGCCCACGATTCACAACCTCCCTCAACGTATCACTTTCTCCATACCACGGTTTTGATTGTGGGACCGCTCAAGGATTTTAACACTCAAGAAAGTTGCATCCCCACAATGAAGCGTGGTCATTGATCTAGTCATGGTTTGTGATCTGGGCAACCCTGCCAATTTAGCGCCCCCGCCAATGTTTATCTGCCTTCCAACTTAGGATCATTCTAATCGCACTTGGAGATGGTGCTAATTTTGGTGCTGAACAAGAACACTTCTCGGAGGATGATCTGACATGGTGGTCTGATGTCAGTATGATGACGTGTCATGAAAAGATAGGTGACATGTGTCGAAATCAGATGGATGCTAGGTGTCATGACTAATGAGAATGCTACATGTCTAAACTGATCACTGCCACATACTTTATCACTTCATAGCTTGGGGGCGGTCTACATGTAGAGCTGGAGCTCTGAAGTGAATGACAATTGTCGATCTAAGGAGGACACTTAGTAGGGATCTATGGACTATGGGAGAAACTGCTTTGGAGGAAAATGGGAGCGAGGAAGTCGAAACTCCTGAAGTAAATATTGGCCATCCATTCCGGAGGACATGTGGCACGTGATCTACAACTCCGGGGGAAAGTACTCTGGAGGAAAATGAGAGGGGAGAAGATGAAACTCCCGAAGCTCAAATTCCCAAAGTAAATCATGACCGTTCGATGGATAGGGACGTGTGGTGCTTGATCTTTAACTCTGGGAGAAAAGTTTCTAGATGAAATCAGGAGTGGAGAAGCTAAAACTCACAAAGCTTGGATTCCTAAAGTAAATCATGACCATCCAATGAAGAGGGATGTGTGGCGCTTGATCTTAACTCCGACAGAAAACACTCTGGATGAAAATGAGAGAGGAGAAGTCGAAACTCTCAAAGTCTAAATTCTTAAAGTAAATCATGATCGTTTGATGGAGAGGGATGCATGGCACTTGATATTTAACTCTGGGAGAAAATGCTCTGGATGAAATCGGGAGTGGAGAAGCTAAAACTCCTGAAGCCCAGATTCGCAAAGAAAATCATGACCGTCCAATGGACAAGGGCGCATGGTGATTGATCTACAACTCTAGGGATTTTGTATGGCTCTAAACTTCACGCAACTTTATAATTCCAAATGCTCAGGGGTCGTTGATCTAAATTGTATACGAGATCTCTGTCGTTGAAACGTGAACCTGTATGCTTTCCTACATTTAAGCCCAAAATGGACTACTTTTGAATTTTGCGCTTGGATGCTTCCTGTGCAGACCACAGACTTAGATGATCTGCTTCCCTTGACAACTATATGTGATAACAAGTGGGATTTAAATACTGAAGCAAATTCTTATTAATAAGAATTAGATAATGAGTATTTTTCCTTTTAAATTGAATTAGGTAATTGATACACCACTTTCCTATACTTAATTAAGTTGAATCTTGGTTGTGCCAACATTGATACTATGAGATTTCTTATTAAAGAGATCTAGTTAATTGATAATTTTCTTATTAAGAGGATTTAAATATTAGAGAAAAACTTCTTATTGATGGCAACTAGATATTTGAGTAATTTCCTTATCAATGTTATTAGATGTTTGATGCATTACCTTAACTATGTTTAATAATGTTAATTTTAATTGCACAACATTTTAGTTAATCAGAGATTTACTAATTATTGGTTTACATTCTTGTATTTGTTTCTGCAATGATGATTGAAAAACAAGATTGTTTCACTTCTCATTGCAGTGAAAATTTCTTTGCACAGTTATTAGTGTGTTCATAAGATTCAAGTAAGTTGTAATTTTGCGTTGAGATATATTTTTCCTTAATTAAAAATATATAATAAGTATTTTGTTATCTATCATTGTCTTGGTTTTCTCGTTGAAGTTCGGTTAACGAGGATCGTTACCCACTATTTTGATCATACTTCTCATTTCATCTAGAGTATTGACTCCTTCTGTCGACTGATCAATACCCAATTTTTCCTTTCCAGGAAGAGCATAATTTTTATTATTTCTTTCTCCTTGTTTCTTCTTGCCCTCATTTGCGCTCTTTTGCTCAGATCCTTCTTCCATATACTTGTTACTTATTTAGATACCTCACTGTATGAATCAAATATTTGTTCATATGGCGTGGTTGTTGGGTTGAATTATATCTCTATTGATGGTTTCATCGACCCAACTAGTTTAAATGATGTGAATGTGGGTGACTTTATCATAGTGTTCCTCCTATCAAAGGCCTTCTCCTTTTTCTTGTTAGAATTTTGTTGTTCTGGTTTTTTTTGTTTTCCTTTGTCTCCAACAATTCCTTTTTTGGAATCTTTGTTGCTTTGATTTTCTTTATTATGTTTTCCTCACTCTAACTGTGTATCAACATTTTTATTTTCATCCTTTCCTTGATCGCGTGCTAGCGGGAAACCCCCCCCTTTAGCTACACCAAGGTTCAAGATGTAGACAAAGTGAATAACCATTTAAAATTCAATCAATTTTACTCTACCCAAAACATACCAAAACTAATGTAAAGAAGGAAAATAAAGAAGAGAATGGTTAACTATACCTTTGATCCCATGTCTGGTGATGATCTTCTCAAGCTTGGAAGTTCAACTGACTGCACATTTCCTCCCAAGGCTGACCTGCATCCAAAGATAGGAAAAAAAGAACTACAAGCATGCTATTCTATTCATGATTTAGGTTTAGATACTAAATGCTAAGTATAAATCAATAAAAATACTCAAAACACCGTCATTTGGGACAGGAAAATGTGATTCTTTTATTCATCATACAAAGATTATACCTTACAATCTGTGTCGTCCATCGTTTTGTGAACTTGGTCTAGGATCCTCTTTACCATGCTCCAAGTGCACCTTGAATGGACTCCTTCTCTCAATATTATGATCACCTTAATGGAAGGGAATGAATTCAATGGAGGGAGAAGGGGTTTATGAGGGAATGCTGAGGCAATATCTCACAAAAGGCAGCAATATTGTGGGCAAGGAGGGGAAGTGAAATTGAGCATAGTTTCACTGTTCTTGATCTTGGACTTTAAATGCGACCCCAACACCTCCTTTTATATGACAAAAGGATGGTTATTCGGTTGGGTGGCAGGCTATTACAGGTGGATTAGTTTGGAAACTTCCAATAGCCCATGAATTTCAATGAATTCCTTGCAACTTTTTAATTTTTGGAACTTTTGCAAGCATATACGAGTTGTAATGGTGCAACAAGCATATGTACATGAGTTGTAGTGGTGCAGAAAACATATGTATGTAGGATGTAATGGTCCAGGGCATGTACATATTCTAAAAAATGGTTTTTTAAGAAGAGATTCTCAACAATGCTTTGGAAAAATATTCAAGTAAGAGGACCAAGGCCATGTATGCACGAGTACGGAATTTTAGGGCTATAACAGATGCCCCCTAATGTGTGAGGTAAAAAGAACAACTGATGGACAAAATACATAACAATATCTTCACCAATGTACGAAATCGAGTGAGCCTGGGACCAAAGTTCGGGAGGTTCCATCTGCAAGACAACAATTGTCTCTCTGAAGCAGGCATACCCATGCTCATGATGAACTAAATCATGGATTCCAATCAAATAATGTATTGTCCCCACTTTCGGACATCATCAAAGGGCAGAGACTTATGATGACCAAAGTAGCTAGATGGATGTTATAGCAAGTACAGGGGTATTTGAGAGGCATTGTGGGGTCCAGTTGGCATTTATCATCATATTCCATCATTATGAGCCATTCTGCACAGGTTGGCTTTGGTTTCATTCCATTCCGACAATTTCCATGATTTTGATTATTTTGAGCTATAAGTTAATTAAAATCACTGAAGAGGTCATTTTGTGAACATTACTTGGAGGAACCTCTCAGTGTAATAACTCATTGGAATTGGGAGGAGCAATACTATAGGATGGGATGGCTAGAAGTGAATTTCAGTGGCCAGGGAAGCCACAAGGAGAGATAAAGAGATTTTCAGAGGTAAAAAGGTTAATTAATTAATTAAAGTGATTTAATCAATTAATTAAATATTATAAAATGAAAGTCACTTTGGAGGGACAAGGAGCCAAAAAAGTATAAAAGGAAGGCAAGGGCCTCTACTCAGGATTCATGAATGATCTTATTTTGATTTCTGGCTTCTAGCTAGTGGGCCCAATATTGGGGGTTTTGAGGGTTTTGACTTAACAAACCCTAGAGGACGATTCGGTGGTGAAAGATTCCACCTATCTTGTCCCAAGCTTGCTCTCGGAGATGCAATACTCTCCCACACCATTCTAGTTCCATATCTACTCAGTTGCAGGAGGATTCTACATCAGTTTCATGTGCAGATAGACAGAGGACGCACCAGTTGAGGGATTCCAGCAAGAGGGGCGCACCATCTTTGGAGAGAGATTCATTTTAGGAGATTGGCAGGGCCATTGAGGATTCTATCACTTGGGTTTTCATTACAAGGCCTTGGACATCGGATCTAGTGCTTTCTGAGACAGTTTTATGGCTCAGATTATTTCTTGAGCAGTGGGGCGAATTGAAGAGAAGGAGGGCATTTTTGAGATCCAGATCTAGTCAGTTTGGAGGGGTTACACTTCAAATTTGACCCTGAGACTTTACCTAGTGACTTGCAGTGTCCCGATCTATATTTCTAGAGAGTTTCAGAGCATTTGGTGGCCTCCTTCAACAGGGTCGAATTATCTAGGGTTTCAGTCATCTAGTGGGGCACACCATTCAGTGGGGGATTTCAGATGTACATAGATTGAGAGGGATCTTGGAGATTCGGTCACCTGGCTTGTTCTTACCATCACCCGATCTATCAGTTGGCATATTTATTAGGGTGATTGGACACTTTTGGCAGCAAGTCCGAGTTATTGAGGGTTTTAGCCTTCTATTGGAGCGTGGCATTCTTCAGCTGGAGAGTTTGGCATTCACATCTGCTTGTATTGATCTTCATTTCTTATTCAGCCTTTGGAGGCATATTTTGTATTAGCGGGAGCATTTTGTAGAAGCTCTTATCTATTTTCTATCTTCTTGTCCATCTGTTGAGCATTCTAGATCAACATCTTCATTGTAGCAGGTTTCTCTATTTTATGAATAAAGAAGAATTGAGATGTTTTGGCTTGTCTATCTTACTGGATATGGTTGAGGTATGTTACATGGTTATCTCTTTCTGTTATTTGGTGCATACACACATATAAACACATCTAAAAGGTAGATCAACAAAGTGTTTGAAGAAATACCTCACTTAGAAAAAGTTTTAAAAAGACACCAAAACAGTGATGATCCTTGCATAATGGCTTGGGATCATTACAGTGCTATCAGAGCTTAGATTCCTGCCAGCCAGTGGGGGTTAGAAGAGTTACAATAAGATGGATATTGTTAACAGGATTGAGGAGTGTGAAAGGGAATATGAAACCATCAATAATTTCAAAGGGCTCATAACATTCCAATGGTTCCTATCCTATAAAAATCCTAGTTGGAACAAAAAGAAGATTGCACGTTGGCTCAAGGAGAGGGAAGAAATCAGAGCAGCCATTTGGGGTAACCCCACGGCCATTAGAAACCCCACACCTAGTAGGAGCACGCAACGTTGCTATAGTTGCAAGGTGCCTTGGGAACCTGATCATAGGTGTAGGGGTAAGGGTAAGAAGCATATTATTGAGGTGCACTATGACAGTGAGGATGAGGCATGTGAGGATGGATCAATTGATGCTTATCTAGAGAAGTCAGATGATCTTGCAAAAAGGCTAGTGATAATGACTCTACCTTAGAAGATAGTGATGATGACTCTTGCACAGAGGCTAGTGATGCTTGCACACTTGAGGAGGGTGATGATCCTTGTGTAGTGGATAAGCAGTTGGATGGAGAGAACGATAGCATCAGTGTATCAACAGAAATGTCACATACCATTGATGACCTTACGCCTCAACAGAGTGGTGACACTAGTGAGGAGTCACACGTGTTAGCACCTAGAGATGATGAGTTTCCTATGGGTGCCGTGACACATATGTCACCTGTTCAGACACCCATGATAGCCACGTCACATGAGAAGATCAGTGGCACGCCAGGTATGATGGATGAGCCTAGTGTGAGGGATGCACACCATGGACAGGTAGACCCATAGGTCCAGGAGGAGGTACAGGTTGTAAAGGAAGGGGACCTTACACATACAGATCAACCTGAGGGGATTGAGTCACAGCTATAGGAGACTCCATTAGTTGAGCAGATTGGAGAGACTGACAGGTTGATGGAGCACTTATTTCCAGGATAATCTTGCAGTGATGAGGATGCACTCTTTATCCGTTAGGATGATCATAGCACATGTCTGGATACATCCATATGGGATCCAGGCGCAGATGATAGTAGCAGGTTGAGTGCACAGGAGGATACAACTTCTCATATAGAATACAATGTGATTCAGGGGGAGATAGCATCTAGTGATGGGGTGCAGTGGCATACAAGAGTACCCAACAACACAGTAGACAGTGGACAGTTTAGCACATCATCTTATGCAGAGAGTGTTTTTGGGGGCTCCAAAGTTGGCACTAACAAGACGGACACTAGCAGTGAGGGGTCTGAGATGCCACCATAGTATGACCATGATCATGAGTCACACCACTTAGCAGCACATTTGAGAGTTAGTGAGGCTATGATCAGGGCAACCACTAGACATCTTTATGACATGCATGTAGTGATGGAAAATTACTGTCGGAGAGCATCAGTGGCACAGGGGATCTCAGATGGAGGATTTTCCATGGATGATTTTCACACTTTCTGGGAGAGAGTATTTGTGATGAGGACTGACTACCAGCAGTTGTTGATAGACAGGGATTGTCTACTGAGGGTTAGTGAGATGTATCATGAGGCTCTGATGGAGCAGGAGTTGGAGATGGACCAACTCACTTAGGAGTTGGAGAGCACTCGAGGATTCTTGAGAGGCACACAGACTGTCCTTCTAGAATCGGAGTCTAGATCAGATGAGTCTCTTGAGGAGATCCATCAGAGATCCACTTCATTTGTCTTAGTGGACACTCAGATGTATCATCCAATCACGTTGACAGAGGATGTTGATGATCTAGTAGAGGAGCACCAGTTGTTGGGAGACACTTCCATTTGTGTCTTGGGAGTGGTTGATCTCCATATAGAGATTGATCCAGCAGCACGCCCAGGATCGATGATACAGCATGATTCTGCAGGATACGACATGAGTATGCCGGAGCATACGATGATGAGGGATAGTTCACAGAGTCATGCCGAGATGTATGGTGGAATTCAGAGGGGTATAGTTCCTTGCAGGGAGGAGACACACCTAGGGGAGCATGCAGATGTCAATCCTTTCCAGTAGCACCTAGTTATGAGAGATCACCTTCACCATTTAAGCAATTGCATGGGAGATGAGAGATGGAGGTTGGTTTACCAGTAGTTGAAGGAGTTTCTTCTGATTGTACCTGATGATTGGGGGCTAGTGATGACTACAGGCAAGCAGTTATCTTGGATACCGATGGACGAGCTTCTGGTCAAATCCTTGGGATTGACCAAAGCATGTGACGCCTTCCAGTCCTACAGTCAGCTGCTGATGTTTCTATTAGCCTGTCCTAGCACTTTTATCATAGACAACAACATGAGGAGGGATAGGCTATGGTTGAGGGCATGGAGAGTGAGTAGGTCAAGACTACATGACAGGAGTACTTTTACGACATATAGCAGGTCAGAGGTGGACTGTGTTAGGCAGACAATTGAGACTTGGTATGTGACGGCGAGCCTCATAGACCAGGTGATGAGAGATGAGCGTAGAGGGCTTCAGATAGTGATCAGTCTAGCACAGGAGCAGCCACCGGAGACTGGAAGTGATAAACTTCCAACTTTACCATGGGATCTAGGTGTTCATTTGGATAGCAGGATGTTTGAATACATGGTGACCCAAGGTGCACTAGAGAGTCACACACTCCACCTTGGTTTGGTTTGGAGTGGGTCTACAGGTACTTGTCTTATGGGGCAAGATCTTTTCTTCCACTTGATCATCATGATAGGGCACGTAGATGTTTGGACATGTACTTCTGCTACATAGGTATCTTCACTGATACAGTTTTTGGGCAACAGGTCCAATGGTCATAGGTATTTTAGCAGGAGGACCCAGGAGAGGAGGGTTCAGGATGTATGCAGAGGGCAGACAGTCATGGTTGGAGTAGTGCAGTGTCATCATGAGGATCTTCGACAAAGGTTAACATAGGACCCAGGGATTACAGGATTGAGCAGTTCATTGGCCAACAGGGGAGAGTGGACCATTGCAGGGAAAGTTATTCTAACTTTCCATTTAGCGTCAGTGTTGAGGGGAGCATAGCGCTTGAGGGTGTCTCATAGAGGTTTTGCAGTACCTCATTCTGGCATTAGTATGTGCAGTTGATGGATGCCATGTGGATATTGGTAGAGATTGGGAGGATGGAATCATCTCGAGATGAGGCCATGTGTCAGGTATAGGAGACTCACAGAGTTGGTGTATTTCAGGATTATGCATCCCAGGGGCTAGCAGTTCATGACTTGATATGGGACCCAGGGGGCAGCATGTGTGATTGTTCATATTTGGATGGATTCTACTATATATCCCACAGGTGGACATGGGATCCTAGCATTTTAGTTGAGTGGATTTGGTTATTGCTTGAGGACAAGCAATTTTCTAGCAGGGAGGACTGTAATGTCCCCACTTTCGGACATCATCACAGGGTAGAGACTTATGATGGCCAAAGTAGCCAGATGGATGTTATAGCGAGTACAGGGGTATTTGGGAGGCATTGTGGGGTTCAGTTAAAATTTATCATCATGTTCCATCATTATGGGCCATTCCGCACAGGTTGTCTTTGGTTTCGTTCCATTCCGATGATTTCCATGATTTTGACTATTTTGAGCTATAAGTTAATTAAAATCACTGAAGAGGTCATTTTGTGCACATTACTTGGAGGAACCTCTTAGTGTAATATCTCATTGGAATCCGGAGGAGCAACACTACAGGATGGGATGGATAGAAGTGAATTTCAGTGGCCAGGGAAGCCGCAAGGAGAGATAAAGAGATTTTCATAGGTAAAAAGGTTAATTAATTAATTAAAGTGATTTAATTAATTAATTAAATATTATAAAATGAAAGTCACTTTGGAGGGACAAGGAGCCAAAAAAGTATAAAAGGAAGGCAAGGGCCTCTACTCAGGATTCATGTGTGATCTTATTTTGATTTCTGGCTTCTAGCTAGTGAGCCTAATATTAGGGGTTTTGAGGGTTTTGACTTAACAAACCCTAGATGACGATTCAATGGTGAAAGATTCCACCTATCTTGTCCCAAGCTTGGTCTCAGAGATGCAATACTCTCCCACACCATTCTAGTTCCAAATCTACTCAGTTGCAGGAGGATTCTACATTAGTTTCATGTGCAGATAGAAAGAGGGCGCACTAGTTGAGGGATTCCAACAAGAGGGGTGCACCATCTTTGGAGAGAGATTCGTTGTAGGAGATTGGCAGGGACATTGAGGATTCTCTCACTTGGGTTTTCATTTCAAGGCCTTGGACATCAGATCTATTGCTTTTTGAGATAGTTTAATGGCTCAGATTATTTCTTTAGCATTGGGGCGAATTGAAGAGAAGGAGGGCATTTTTGAGATCCAGATCTAGTCCGTTTGGAGGGGTTACACTTCAAATTTGACCTTGATACTTTACCTAGTGACTTGCAGNATCTTTGGAGAGAGATTCGTTGTAGGAGATTGGCAGGGACATTGAGGATTCTCTCACTTGGGTTTTCATTTAAAGGCCTTGGACATCAGATCTATTGCTTTTTGAGATAGTTTAATGGCTCAGATTATTTCTTTAGCATTGGGGCGAATTGAAGAGAAGGAGGGCATTTTTGAGATCCAGATCTAGTCCGTTTGGAGGGGTTACACTTCAAATTTGACCTTGATACTTTACCTAGTGACTTGCAGTGTCCCGATCTATATTTATGGATATTTTCAGAGCATTTGGAGGCCTCCTTCAGTAGGGTCGAATTATCTAGGGTTTCAGTCATCTAATGGGGCGCACCATTCAGTGGGGGATTTCAGATCTACAGAGATTGAGAGGGATATTGGAGATTCGGTCACCTAGGTTGTTCTTACCATCACCCGATCTATCAGTTGGCATATTTATTAGGGTGATTGAACACTTTTGGTAGCATGGCCGAGTTATTGAGGGTTTTAGCCTTCTATTGGAGTGTGGCATTCTTCAGCTGGAGAGTTTGGCATTTAGATCTGCTTGTATTGATATTCATTTCTTATTTAGCCTTTGGAGGCATCTTTTGTATTAGCGGGATCATTTTGTAGCAGCTCTTATCTATTGTCTATCTTCTTGGCCATCTATTGAGCATTCCAGATCAACATCTTCATTGTAGTAGGTTTCTCTCTTTTATGAATAAAGAAGAATTGAGATGTTTTGGCTTGTATATATTATTGCATATGGTTGAGGTATGTTCCATGGTTATCTATTTCTGTTATTTGCTGCATACACACATATAAACACATCTAAACGGTAGATCAACAAAGTGTTTGACGAAATACCTCACTTAGAAAAAGTTTTAAAAGGACACCAAAACAGTTATGATCCTTGCATAATGGCTTGGGATCATTACAAATAAACTATAGATCTATGTCATATAACTATATAAAGTTTATCCGCGAGCAATACATGGTGGATATACATCTCAAAAGCAGTCAAAGATATACAATTATAGAATCCATCTTCAAGAAGCCAGTGACGCCTGATGGATGGAGATGAGGTCTTCAAAGCTCGAGAAACAACTTCAATATCATCAAAACTCAGGTAGGCTTATGATGGGAGTGTATAACTCGCTACCCTGAGGCCTTCAACAGCTCATCGGGAAAATACATGAGGATCTCGATGATCAGGCATAGAACTTCATTGATTTTGAATTAGGACTTTACTGGACTCTCGGGATGGCTGACTCATGAGGTCAAGAGACAAACTGAAGAAAGGTTGACTCAGGTTGAGTGAAACTTCCCTTGGACAAAAGAACGAAAGATTATCAGGCTCAGGAAGCATGGCATTGACATAATTTCACAATGCAGGAGGCAACACAAACTCTCCATGTGTTTGGAAGAGTAACCAAATGGAGGAGGACACAAATGTATGTAATGATAACAAATTCCTAAGGTCATACTAGATACCAATGCTTGATGAACAAATGAAAGGATGTGCTTTGTCCAAGGGTGACTCTCTATGCTACTGAAAAAATAATACATATTTCTCGTCCCTTCTTTTTGGAATATTTGTTTTTTTTGTCTTTTTCAAAATTTTAAGAGATTGAAAAAGAATAAAAGAATGATATGTTACAAAGGAAGAATAAGTGTCGCAATAAAGCATACTATTTCCAAGTGCAAGGAACATACTAATGCTAAAAGAAAGGAGACATTTTCACAAAAGGGACACTCGGGGAATATTCCTCCATAGGTCAAGGTGTTAGGTCCCAGAGGAAAGAAGTGCTACAAGGATTGCATATAAGTCATTCTTCAAAGGTTTAGTTGAGAGCAACATGGAGCAATCATTAGGCCAAAGACGCAAAGATACAAATGTGATTAAGAAAGACACAATGAGATCCCTTCCATGTAATTTTTACAAGCCCAAAGAAGGTAATATCAGTAGTTTTTTCACATTTAGAGAGTCTGAAAAAATGTAAAAGAAGACTCCAAGGAGTACCTTTTTCGAGATAATCTAGTCAGTTAGAAAAAGGGATAAAATTGCATCGAAAATATGTCTATTCAAAACCATTTTAATGAGTGTGACAAAGACAAGATCAATCAAAAATACTTTCATTTTTAAGGAGTCTAAAAAGAGCTTAACTATGGACTCGCAACCTTTTTCTGAGTTTAGTCTCCTTAGCCCGAAAAAGTATAAAATTTACTGAGGAGAAATCTACCGGTGAGACGAATCTCCTGAGGCGTACTTTTTCCGCTGTAATCTACACGCTGGAAAAAGGGTTAAACTCATGCCAATAGATGTTATTCCGGACCAATTTAACGAGTGTGAAGGAGCAAGGTCACTAGATGAAATTTCCAATTTTAGGGAGTTTGAAAAGAGCTTAACTATGGACTCTGTGGGGGTTCCTTTTTCGTAATTAATCTCCAAGGCCCGAAAAAGGCGATAAACCAAAACCAAGGAGAATGTTTCTTTTTCGAAGATTTAGTACCTCAAGCCCAAAAAAGGTGTAAAATTACGCCTGAGAATACTCTTCTAGTGAACCAAAGTTCTTAGAGAATACCTTTATTCTTGAAATTGATTGTTCAGACAGAAAAAGGGGTAAACTACCATCGGACAAATGTGCCTTCAAATTTGAGTTTGGCGAGCGTGAAGGGAAACAAGATATCTTGGAAATCTTTTCATTTTTAGAGAGTCTAAAAAGGGCCTAAAGAAGACTCTAGGGGGCTACTTTTCTCAGTAATACAGACGAGATCGAAAAGAATAAATACAGTCTCGTTAGATGTTGCTTTAAAATTTTAAAGCGAGCTTGAAAGACAACAAAGAGTGCTCATTTGGGAGTCTCGAGGGTAAGGCCATGAATGATGGTGCATCAAACGAATGAGATTTAATATCGTAATCACGACAGGAATAATAAGGAATACTGAGCCTATAGTCATTACTGATAGCATGGACGCAAAAATGCACGAAACAACTACCTAGGGAATCCATGTAAAGGTAGGCTCTACCACCTAATTACAACACTTCTAGAGAAACAATGAAGGTTTCATGTCGCACTTCAGTGGGGTTGATACTTGGGCAAAGCGGAAAATACAATGAGATGTAGAAAGTAGAGATGAAATCCTAACTTATATGCAAAAAGTTGGAAAAAATGACTTTTACCAAAGGATACCAAAAAGTGACCCATCCCCAAAAAAATTACCAAACCAAAAGGAAAAGGGTACTGAATTGACAAATAAGAAAATCAGAAGTGGAATCAAGTGTTTACCAAACCAGCAAAAATGATAAAGGGGCTCAAAAAGAGGCAATAAAGGCCAAAACATTCTATAAATAGAAGCTAACAACTCATTTTCACCATTGCAATTCAAAAATTAACCAAAAGGAGAAAAACCCCTTTGCTAGAAAAGTTGATTTTGGGAACTTCAGTGGATGAAAGAAACTTCTACTTGGACCAAGTAAGTACAAAATCATCCCTCTTATATTTCCATATTTCATTTTTGCATTTATTTTGGTTTTTGAGGGGGCACACTCTCCTTAAAAGAGCGGCCCTACGTGTATGAGGGATGTCCAAGGACAGCTCGCGTATGCACTAAGGCAGAAAACAATGTGCCCACATACATACGCGACTATGGAAAATACAGCCCACGTACACCTCTGCAAGCTTGAAAAAAATAAAAATGTAAAAGCTAACTTCCTCCATTTTTCCATGGAACATGATGTATGTCCACTAGAGGGAGAGGTAGCACGAGGACATAGACATTTTGGTCAAAGAGGACCCTACAACCATTGCCGCACTAAAATAGTGTGGGCTATGAAATTTCTTCTAGTGTCCTTTTATGAGGACACAACCCAGATTACTCAATGCTCTCATTGATTATTGACACCTATATGTAAAGGTATTCACGTTACAGGGTCAGTCGCTGAATTATATGACTGAGGACATTTACTTCCTGAATGGCCTATGGAGGAGAGGGGAACCAGTCAATCTAAGAAAATTTCCCCCTAGGCCTTTCAACATCAGGGATTATATCTGGATGTATTCTAAGGCCGACACTAAGAAGGTAGGTTCTCAAGTGATGATTCAGAAGATCACTAGTTTGACTCTACGAGTGATATTATTACTGATGGGGAAGATTACTAGATCCACAGACCTACATCAAGCCTCCTGGGCACACATGCATTGTGCCATTTAGTGTCAGGAGGCACATATCTTTAACTGGAGCATGACCATGGTTATGTACCTGAAGAGACAACTGACAGAGTGTTGGAAGCATACCAACAAGAACTTTGGGTTCGGTACTATCTTATGTTACTTCTTCTTCGAGAGAGTTCCCAGTCTCAGTCCCAAAGAGATGCTATGGGGCCATGTGGCCTCCTTCCCAGTGGTATGCAAATGGGCAGCATTGCTACCATGAAAGGGGGGAGGGAGAACCATAGAGGCCTTTGATGACAAGTTATTAGACTGGAGGGCATGATAGATTCCGGAGATCGAGGACTACCCCTACATTGGGATCAACATTTCCAGGGATCCAGACATGCCCATGCCTCCCAAAGAGGAGCGAGGAGACATAGGTAACTTGATTTTTAAATTTATTTAATTTTTAATTGTTTTTATATTTATCATTTTTATGTGTGTATAGAGTACTGACTCTTTTGTATCTTCTATGTACAGATGTGGGGATAGTGTGCCTAGTAGACTTCACTAGGACTCAAGGATGCCCTCGACCAGAGGTAGGACCAACAACAACCGGTGGACCAGTAGTTGCAGGGGGACCTCCAGCCAGAGAGGCTGAGAGAGCTCTAAGACGAGTGGAGTGAAACCTCACAACTCTCACTCACACAATACCCATGGTCGAGATCGAGGATCTCCCACCTTCCATGCAACTTCATGTAGTGGGGGTGCCACAGACGTGGATCCAAATTTTCTGACGTTTGGCCAACATCGTTGTGCATTATGGTAGGGCCAATAGGCCCTGGGCTTAGATAGGATAGACTGTTGATGTATCGAGGGAACCTTTTGTAAATGTATATTTTTTGAGAGCATAAGCCCTATGATGTATACTGAACACTATTTTTGAGGTGTTCTCACCCACCTATGTACTCATGAAACTTTTTGATATATATATATATATATATATATATACATCTTTTCTATCTTATGGATTACATATTTTACAAATGTATGTACATGTGTATGTCTGTGATTTTGTTTTTATGTGTGTGCAACATGCCAATCTAATATTTGATTAGCTAGAGTATCTGTCATATGATTAAATCTCTTATGAACCTAGATATATGTAATGTAATCAAAAGAAAATTCTAAGACATGTACCCTAAGGAAACGTAGGTGCAAAGCGGGATCATAAACATGGTAAAATCCATTTAACTGGGACACAACTAATTGAGCATATAGGTAGACACGAAGGTGAGAAATGCCATGCGACAACGCGTCACAAAGAAAATCTATCATTGCACTGTACTCGATGATATTGTTTGTAGCGTCACCTAGACAAATATCTACGGAACATAGCAACTGGTCTCCAGGTGTGAAAATAACCCAAGCTGTGGAAGTAATCCTCTGAGTGTGTTGGCTAGCATCATCCACGAATCCAAAATACACCTTCGATTCAACTGACATATGCCACAATGAAAATGAAGACATAAATACTTACATGTCCACAAAAGAAAAAAGACAAAAAATTGTATAAGAAGCTATACATATGTATAAGAAGTCACCCAAGTGACCAACCTAAGAGTAATACTTCTTGAGGTAGAGCCCATTTCTAGGCTTCACCAAGGCATTTCCTTTAAAATCAACCAGACAGTAATCACCTTTCTTCAATACCTCTTTCACAATGAACGGTTTGAACCACATGGGTTTGAACTTGCCTACCCCCAAGGGATCTCATAGACGAGGACAAGATCACCTTTGAAGAAAATCTGAGGACGAATGGATTGATCGTACTAACACTTGAATCGTTGCTTATGAGCCTCATTGGTTGCACCTGCATCATGACGCTTCTCATCGAGCTTCTCGAGATATAATAGGAATTCCTCAAGTGGTGCAGTGTCTGGTAGTAATTCCACTGCCAATTTTAAAGAAGGAATTTGACACTCAATAGGAAAGACTGCTTCCAGCCTGTATACGAGTTGAAAAGGTGAAAAACTGGTGGTAGTATTAATAGACATTTGGTAAGCCCACAACGTTGAGTACAACATTAAATGCCAATTTGACTTAACATAATTGATTGTCCACTGAAGAATAGTCTTGAAAGACTTATTCACAACTTCAACTTGACCACTCGCTTACGGGTAATAAGGTGATGAATGTTCTTACCTAAACCCAAGATTTGACTTTAACTTCGTCATCCTTTTGTTTTGGAAGTGACTTCTATGGTCAGTGACAATCTCCTTCGGGATGCCAAACCTTTCTACTATCTAATTAAAAATGAAATGAGTCATTGTTTCACTAGGGGTTTTTGAGATATCTATTGGAATCGTTGTAGAGATTCTTTCCATATTAAGCTCGGCATAAAATCTATGCATAGCCAGATAATTGATAGGACAAGACTTATCTCCATTCACGGTCGAAAAAAATTCTCCTACCTCTATTCTCCTTAAATCGAGAAGTAAGTAAGATCTATGATGTAGATCATTCCAAGGTCTGTCGAGACCAGTCAATTCCTCGATAATCACCTCATCAGAGGGAAATAAAAAGTATAAAGGATATTGAGTGCCAAGGGAACCTTGAGCCCAAATAGGATTTAGAACTAGATCTAACTCCTATATGGGAGTCAGATCGGGGTCAGCCAAAGCTTGCTGGAAAATTTTGTATGCAACCTCAGCCAAGGACAAGGGCATGGCCATGCCATGATGCCCTGTCCCCTCCATAGAAGATGATGGGGAAGGTAAAGTCCACAGATCATTAAAGTAACTCATTTGAAATGAAAACACTTGTAGAATTGCATCCCTAGGCTGGTTGGGAAAAACCGATATAAGATTGACATCACCAGAAGGTGGAGGGTAATCAAAAGTTCCCATCAACGACAAAAACAAACCGGAACCTAAGTTGACAGTTCCAAGTTGTGGACTATCAATCATCGAGACCATGGAAGCCCCCGATGAAGGGTCGAGATAGAAGATAGACAACTAGTCTATGGTCACAATCCGAACTTCATGCGGAAAACAAAAGACCCAAAAAAACCGTAGCATCCACTGCATGCATCGCATAAGTCCAACTCCTTCCTAACAACAGGTTTTAGTCAAGAGGTGCATCGACCACTTCAACATAGACACATACAATTTTTCCTCTCAAATGCATGGGGAAATAAGGATTGATTCCATGTGGTTTGAACGAACGACCATCAAATGTCGTAAGTAACATAGGTGACGAAGAAAAACTGGGTTGGCCAATGGCCTTCCAACATGCCAACAACATAATGTAAGTCCAGGCACCCTCATCAACCATTGTATATAAAATGTTCCGAGTAAAAGATTTTGTGGTGTAGGCCACTACTATATGAAATGCAATGTAGTAAGGAAGATGGGGTTTCAATTTAGTTGAATCGAAAACGATCGCTCACAGATTACATGTCTCTATTGATCCCAAGGAAGATAAGATAGATTTTCTCTGTAAGGGGAAACTCTAGAGGACTTCCAAAGAATACATCGTGCAAGGGGTCTGTGCCAAATATTCTACAACGAAGTAGTTTTGGGAGGCTGTTGTGTTTGGATTATGATAAGCCTTTTTAAATGCACCTTTAGGGATGAAAGTCATGGTTTCGACCATTTTCCTCTCAATATGGGGAGGATTAGGTGGGTTCGTGGCTTATTTTCCCTTCTCGACAGATTCCAACATTCCATAATCTCAACTTGTGGTAGCTATATTAGCCTAGACATTCATCATGTAAATATTCATGGTTGGGTTGTTATTGATCGACACGGGGGGTCCCTGACTGGTCCCCTTCCGCGCTTGAGGATGTTGAAGCTTGAGCCATGTTTTTCCCTTGTGGAAAAGGGTTCATAATCACAACAGGTTATTGCTACGCAAATATCTTCTAAGCTTCAGCAAGCCAAAGGCATAGATGAGTCAGGTGGTCTTCTGTGCTCATATTACATAGACACTTTGACTTCTTCTCCATTTTTCCCCTACCATCATTATTGGTAGCCTTTTTATCCCCTTTACCCTTCTTGTTATGTTGTTTCTTCTTTCCCCCAGGTTGTTGATTGGCATTAGGGTTCGTCAACTGCACACTATGTACGTCCGAAGTTTGGGTAGGGGGAGCATCCAAACTCGAAGTCTAGCTAGCCACAGTCCGTTGTATCGACAATTGTTGAAATTGATTTGACAATAGATCAATGGACTTTCCTTGTGCTAAGCCCACAATATCATCAACATGGGGTCCATAATTTTTCTTGTCCTTATCGAGAATAGACCGCAACACATCTAGAAAAATATCATAGAGCATGTTGAACTAAGAGTAGATCAGTTCAAGTTGTTGCGCTCTCATTATCACCTCCTCTTCTGAAAACACTCTGGAAGTTTCTATCTCCTTGGTTACGCAGGGCACCAAACACTTTAGGAACCACTCAAGTAAGAAACCAAGAGGGACCTGGACCTTAATAAATCTCTTTCGACGTTTCCATTCTCAGATATGATCATAGATATGGTCGACCTTGGTTTGCTCAAAGTTAGTTTTGATCAAAGTTGGCCAGCAATTCGGTGTCAGCATTGTATCTCACAAGTAACTGGAAATGGTTCAAGAAGACCATTTTGAATTAAGAGTACCTCGAGCGATTGAGCTCAATATACCATTTTGCAACAACCCCCATAAGAGTGCATTGAAAAAGGCGCAAATGGACAAAGTCGTCTCGCAGTGAGTTTGACAAGCACCGTAAATGAAAATTTGTCACATAATCACTTGGATCTTCACCAACCTTGCCCTCAAATTTTGAAATATCTGAGGGAAAATTAGTCGGCATGGGGGGCCAACACAGATCGTGACAAATTGGGTCATTCAGTAATATCGGCAAGTCTGGAAGATGTAGCATTTCCAAAAACAGTAGATTAGGTTGTGTACTATTCACAAGAAAAGAGGGTCCTGGAGTTTGACTGCCACCAGGTTGCCAAGAAAAGTTGGACTACGGGGAATGGTTTTGGTAAAAATCGTGGCCTTGACCAGCATACAGAAACTGTGTCTGTTGGGGTATCATTGGATGAATCCCGTAATCGGACGACATAGCTTGTGCGGGGATTTCTCTGTACATTGTGTTCCAAGGACCTTGAAGGGGATGCCCCCAGATGATCTGATGGGAATAGGTACGGATCCGTTCCTGGGGTTCCATTGAGCATAGAAGGGGTTTCCCTCGACTGACATCCCTTTTGAGGGAATTGATCCCTACCAAGGATTCCAAAGACCCTGAGTGGAGAAAACTCCAATCGTCACTTCCTGTGAAGGAATAATACCCTGCACAGGGTCCTGTTGACCAAAATCAGGGTTTCCCCCAACCAAGACAGTAGCCGAAGAAAAATCTTTGTTCCCAAACACTCTAAACAAAGAGAACAACATAGATCCCACAGATGTTGTATAAGATGAAGGTCCTAAACTTCCTCCACCGAAAAAGCTATAATTAGCTTTTGGCCTGATTGGATGTTGAAAATCACCACTGAGAGAAGGGGACAGAGGAGGTATATGACCCCCACCATAAGGGATAGCATTAAAGGGGAGTGAAGCACCCCCGGTTGACCCTTGTATGGGATCGTTTGAGCTCTTTGCCCCTAGACCCATGGTCTGTAAGGTAGAGTATGTAAGAACTAAGTTTGAAACAAAGTCGGGCATCCCATATGAAAAGGGAGTGCTCGTTTCACTCTGAGTAAATGGAGCGGTGGTCTAAGCCAATAATGGTATCGTACCACTTCCCAAACTTGAGAGATTCGTCACCACTGTGGTCATGACTAGAGAAGGTGGGAGAGGAGGTAATATGCCCCCTGCGGTATTAACCGTAATGAGAGTATGAGGACTCCCAGAAAAAGTAGCAGCATTCGCTTCCATTTATGCTTGTAGGACTAGTTGGCGCTAAGAAGGTGTCACGTCAAGAGGGACAATCTGAATCAAGATTGGCGCTTACAAGTTAGTAATATGAGGGTTGTCTGGCCCAGGAGCTTTTGCCTCAAGGTAAAAAATGGTAGGTTCCTCCAAAGTTGAATAGTCTCCTCACGGAGCAGGCTCGGGCACAGTTTCCTATGGTTCGATCGCTTTGATGACCCTTCTTGGTCAAGTCTTCATCACAACAGTGGCGGAGGTGTCTCTAATGTAACTGGCGATAGGCCCTGAAGTCTTCGTGACCGACGGATCTATTGATCTTCCACCTTGTGAAATTATCAACCGACACAGTAAGTGCTGAATAGAGTTTGAACACCAAGCACAGACTAAAATATTCTTAAAAGACAAATCAAGTAGTCGATTATCTAGTAGAAAGGAAAGTTACACCAATCAACACTAGAGAAACTAATCAGTGCAAGTGCAACTCAAAAATGGAAGCACCCTCCGGGTATACTCTACGAAGCGTGATCCGACGTCTTCCCTAGGTACTACGATATAACCCCACAGTCACCCGTGTAAGTCCTTAGAATATGGGCAACTAATTTTCCATCTCGTAGTCAGTCACCAGGCTGGTACATTCGATAGTCAATCGGATCGCAATTAGCAGGATAACACGTCCAAATCCTATCAAGGGTATCGAAATAAAATGGCATGGAAGACAACAGAGGATCGTGAATGGATTCAAGGTCCAAGAAGCTCCGTATGAAGATGAAATCGGTATTACTCCCGAGACAGACCCTCAATATGTATTCCCCACTATGTTCAGTTCATCTTTGGAGGGGTTATCTCCATTGTCTTTCCTCACGCGACCTTGTGTTTATCCCCTGTGTTAGAGGGGGGTCCTGGAAAACTTTTACGACACTGGACCTAAGCACTCCCTAACACAAACTCCAACGTTTTATTTAACGGCCTTGAAGAGTTTCCTCTCCAACCTAATTCAATGCACTAAAACCCTAAATTGGTTTGTGGACCCTACAAACAGAAAAGTCTAGTATATTTTAGATTCAACATTCTTTTTAAGGGATTGATTTACTCATAAGGTACGGTGGTGAAACTAATAGTGTTATAGAGAGACGAAAAGGTGGAGAAAACTAAAGCACTTGAAAGCAAAATTACTTCAAATTTAAAAGCAAAGATTTGTAACTAACTCTTTGTAAACTCAACTTTTCTTAACTAACATTTCAAGATCTTGTAAAGAAAACCTAAAACTAAATTTCACTTGACTATAAGCTACTAGTGTTTCAAGAAATCAAGAACAACTTAAAATAAAGTCTCTTTTACCTTTTTGCAAATAACCAACTCTAACTACTTTACCAAACTGAAATGAAAATCTTTCTTTTTTTGAAATCCTTTAAAGAGAAAAACTGAAGTAAATCTTTTTCTTTTTTCAAAGAAAGAAAAAAGGATAAAAAGAAAATGGAAACTAGATTGGAAAATACCTTTAGCCCACTGAGGATGACAATGATTCAATCAAGAAACCAAGAAGGCATATCTACAACTCAACAACTTGCTTAAAACATTTTTAAAGGGAAAACACAAGAAGACTCAGAAAACAGGTAAACTGAAACCTATACCCAGGATATAGTTGTAAACAAAGACTCTGGATTGATCCCAAGAAATCCCTGAGAAGTGTGAACTTCAATATGGAAATAGGAAAACTCCCTTTTTTTCAAAAAAATTCCTGAAATAGAGACGTGGGTTGTTGCATCAACATCCTGTGTATGTATGTGGGCTTTTTACTGAGAAGAGTGTGTATGTACGTGAGCTCACCTAAGACAGGCAGTGTACACCTGTGTATATTTTCAAAAAATGGAAAGATCAGGTAGTCTTATAGGGTAGAGACAACTGGTATACACTCTATAGGCAACCAGAATCCCTTTATAGAATCATAAAACTTGAAAGAAACTTGAAAGGAAAAAAAACAATAAAACAACCCAAAATCCCCTAAAAACCCTAGAGACAATCCCCAGTATGGTTGCCAGTTCTGCTAGTGGGAAAAACCCCTCTTTAACTACATCAATTTTCAAGATGTAGACAGAGCGAATAACCATCTAAAAGTAAATCAATTTTACTCTACCCCAAACATACCAAAACTAATGTAAAGAAAAGAAATAGAGAGGAGATCGGGTTACTATACCTTTGATCCCACGTCTGGTGATGATCTCCTCAAGCTTGGAAGTTCCACTGAATGCACGTCTCCTCCCAAGGTTGACCTGCATCCAAATATAAGAAAACAGGAAATACAAGCATGTTATTCTATTCATGAGTTAGGGTTAGATATTAAATGATAAGTATAAATCAATAAAAATACTCAAAACACCATCATTCAGGACAGGAAAATGTGATTCTTTTATTTATCATACAAATATTATACCTTACAATCTGTGTCGCCCATCGTTCCTCGAACCTGGTCTAGGCTCCTCTTTACCATGCTCCAAGTGCACCTTGAATGGAGTCCTTCTCTCAATGTTTTGATCACCTTAATGTAAGGGAATGGATTGAATGGAGGGAGAAGGGGCTGCTGAGGGAATGTTGAGGCAATATCTCACAAAAGGAAACAATATCTTGGGTAAGGAGGGGAAGTGAAATTGGGAAGAGTTTCACTGTTCTTGAGATTGGATTTTAAATGAGACCCCAACACTTCCTTTTATATGACAAAATGATGGTTATTTGGTTGGGTGACGGGCTATAATATGTGGATTAGTTGGGAAACCTCGAATGGCCCGTGAATTTCAACGAATTCCTTGCAACTTTTTAGTTTTTGCAACTTTTTCAATCATATGCGGTTTGTAATGGTGCAACAAGCATATGTACGTGAGCTATAGTGGTGCAAGAAGTGTATGCATGCGGATTGAAATGGTGCAGAGCACATACATCTTCTAAAAAATGGTTTTTTAATAAGAGCTTCTCAGCAGTGCTTTGGAAAAATATGCAAGTAAGAGGGCCAAGGCCATGTATGCATCATTAGGGAATTTTAGGGCTATAACATCAGGTGCATTGGGATGCTTTGTGATTTTAGTCAGACTTGAGGATTTTCCATTGTCAACGTGTTTCTTGCATCATTTCCATCTTTTTATTCTTTTGTGTGGTTAATGGAATTTTCCCTTTTTGTCTGTTGGCCTTTGTTATCTTTACTTGTTTCTTGGTTAGATTTTGTTGGGGAGCTAGGATTATTCAATGATTATGTATTAGCTAAATTTTGCATAGGAGGATTTTTCTTTGACTCTTTAGTGTTTTTATTTACTTTCCCTACATGTTCTAATGTGTTTAGTATTGTGTTTGAGTCAGGATTAACTGACCGATTTGCTTTATTTGGAGTGACTATCGTCTGGTGTGATTAAGGAATTGTTGACTTGCTTGATCTATTTAGGAACTCTTCAATTGTAGTGGCTTCCTTGGTGGTTCCATTATGTAGATTGGTATTTGTTTCTTTTGATCCTGAGTGCTCTTTGCTTTCCTTGTTGTTTTCATTAGGTGGGTTGTCTGAAATTGTTTCTTCAGATGATATTTTTTGGGGGATTCTCCTTATTTCTTTTCTTTGCTTCTCTGATTTATCTATTTTTTTTTTTCTTCAGTAATTGATGTTTCCTTTGGTGGAGGATATTCTTTGAAATTGGTTTCTAACTAGGGTCAAGTCAACTAATCTTAAATCGATGTGTTTGAACCGGTGTTGATCAACACGTGCTATGCTCTTGTTGCTCATCCATCCTTTGTTTCTTTTGTCTTCTAGTCTCAACTTTCCTCTAAAGTCGACAATATTGTTTTTGGATTACTAAAGTTGAGGGCTACGTTTGATTTGAATGTTTCCTGCTACAGTATATTTACATCATCGAAAATTGTATTAACATTGATATATTTCTTACCTTTAGTCATATTTTCTTGCTTCTTTATTTTGTTCAAGTCTACTTCGTTGGAGGGATTGTTTCATCGTCCAAGTTTTGAACAAATGGATCTATATATAGTGTTTCCTCCCTTTCTTTTTCTTGTTCTTCATCTTTCAGGGGTGTTATAATGGTTGACTCAATGCTGAGTATATTTGGTGGAATTGGTGTTTGGAACCATAGTTGTCTATACAACTCTTGAAATATTTGGATCTTTTTCAGTTGATACGCTAGCTCTTCTGGTGGCGAGCCTCCATTAATTCCACATCATACCTTGGTTTGTTCGAGGATGAATTTAATGTTTGTGATAGGCTTTAAGGCTCGATGAAACTTCAGTTAGACTCTCCATTTAATGGAGACATTCTTGAGATGGTTCACCCAACACTGTAACAACCCCTCCGTTCAACAACAAATAACAATGTAAAACACACACATACACACACACACACACACACACACACACACACACACATATAGCATTATGAAATTGATGTCAATACATAATTCACAACAGTGCATAATGACACAACATCATAATTAAAAGAGACACATGATCAACACATAAACATAATAGTGATGCAGCTCAACACATCACAATCAACTGAAGCAAATTAATAATGATCAACCAAGTCCCGAATACGAAATAACTACCTGCCCAACCTATCTTTCATGGTTAGGACCTCCAGGACACATAAGCAATGCTCAAGCCTAGGAATCTTTCGATTTATTTTGACCACTTAAGGTCTCAGGGTTGGAAACTATTATGAGGAACAAGGAGGTATCTATGCCCCCCCTTAATCAATCACAACTCATGAATCCATACTAGATTATCATGCATACATCAAATTTAATTTCAAGGGGCAAAGTAAGTTAATGACATAATCAATCATACATCAACTTTAATTTCATGGTGCAAAATAAATCTAATCACATAACCAATAAAACATCACATTAATTCCAAGGCGTAAGAGTAATCATCAATTTTATTTCATGGCGCAAAAGAAATCTAATCATGTAACCAATCATACATAACATTAATTCCAAGGTGCAAGAGTAATCCTCCATTTTATTTCAGGGCGCAAAAGAAATCTGATCACTTCATCAATCATACATCATCATTATCCATGGTGCAAGATAAACCTACCAAAACATACCTCAATTAATTGATTCAATTCCACCTAAAAAGCATTCCAACATATAATACAACATAAACTAGATATACCCACTATACCTATCTATCAATCCTTAAGCAACAAAGAGTGTAAGGGAGTAAGAGAACAATACATAAGGAATTATAATATCACAAGAGCACTTGTAAAATCCTTGTAATAAATAAGATCTACTCTAACCATCAAGTAAATTTCCTAGTCAGATTCCTTAAGGTTAAGCATCATAATCATTCTTCTATCTACGTAACCAGTAACAACTAGGCAAAGTTCAATTGAGGTTCCTTTTTAAATAGGAATGCTTTAAAGTAATGTAAGGAATTGAGTTGATTACAATCAAAATGAAAATATGATAGGAAGTTCGTTCTCCTTTAAATGAAGTGTAAGTATATTAATACTCGTTTACAACCCCAAAAGTGAGGCCCCAAAAATCTCCATGAGATTACCTTAGGGTTCAATACCATTGAAAATATTCTTGTAAAGAGCCAAAAACCAATTACAACAAGAGATAATTAAAGAATTCAACTACCTTATCTATCCATTCACATATATATGAAAATCAATAAATTAGGTATTATAAGGAGGGACTCGAACCAAATTACCTATCTATACACAAGGATTGGAAGGTCACATCATGACAAGGATGGGTAAAAAATAATCTAATTTATATTTATAATTAAAAGAGATACAAGGGGATCATTCTCCCCACACCATATTAATAGGGTTGTCATGAAGACTCTTGATTTATTTATCAAGGTCAAGGGCTAACGATCCTTAAAGGAAGGCACTTTACATTGTGTATTTAAGCTACCTTTTACAAGTTTCTAAGCTAACCTTCGAGGATCAATAACCATGAAATTCCCTTCCTAAATCCTTATGTAATACAAACACAAGTGGAAGCCCCCCTTTTTTTAACTAAATGACTACTCAATAGCCATTATTGCCCTAACGATTCACGCAAACACAAGCACTCATTCCTAAAGATATGAAATTTCCATGCCATAGTACGTATAATCTAATTGTATAAAGGTAAGGGACACGGGATCATGACGCCATTGCATTGAGATGACACCTGCTCGTAATTATATATTCAATAAAATGTTAATAAATTTTAAAACGACCACAATCCTTACAACTCAGCGATAACCAGTTAAGTAAGTTGGGCGAAAGGCTCAGATTTCCTGCACGCCGAATTCACAATTTCATCTCTGTCAAGGCCTCCTATATAGACAGGTGAGGTACCATTAACCCAACTTCCCGGTGGGCTATCCCTGGATATGACACCTGGAAGCAACTTCAATGAGAATTACAATAATCTATGCAACAGACAGGTCACCATCACAAGTTATTCTAGGGTAGTAGAATAACGCTCGTACGCCAACCCTCAATAAATACTTAACAAAAGAAAAACCAACGCAAATCAGACAGGCCATGTGAATCCCTTCTGTCTCTACACAAAATGTATGAAGGTCCTCGGATCGTATGGTAACTACTAACATAAAAATTTTGTGACCTACAAATATGAGTAAGTGAATAAGAATAGTGGCATCTAAGAAAAATTATCCCTTGCAACGATTTAGTTGTTTCCAGCAAACCCAATAGGACATTCCAATTAGTAGCGATCAAGCAGACATAAAAATGGATTGGAAAAAGAAGAGAGAAAACACAAATTCCAAGGACATTGTTGGGAAATTTAAATGGTATCAATTCCAGAAATTCTTATCTACTCTAAATCCATCTAGAAATTCCAATCAATATCAAAAATCCATTACAACTTACATACATCGCTAAAACCATATATATATCATAAAAAACATAGTGCTATGCAATATCAAGAAGAATACCTTAACCGAGATCATGGATTGGATGATGTTCTCTGACCTCGCATTCCTTTTGACCTCCCGCTTTCTAACAATAGAGACTTCACCGGTACATGCCATCTAATGCTAGGGGTACTCTTCTTCCCCCTTATCCTCTCGAGCCGCAAAGGGGCCATGAACACCCACAACCAGAAATTCTCTAGCTCTCATCTTGCCTCGCAAGGTAGAGCCACCACTCTCTCTCAAGCATAGGTATCCCAACTCTCACAAGTAAAACCATTCAAAAAATTTTCAACATAACTTTACCCATAACCAGTGTGACCTCATTTCCCATTTAAAACATTTTCTTTATAGGAGTTTCCTTAATGACACATTCCAACTTGCACAATTAATTCAATTTTAATTAAATAAATTAGAATTATTTCCCCCTTACATTTGTCACCCTTTCCCCAAGCTGCACAAGTAAATTCCTCAATTTATTTTAATTAATGTCAATTTCCCTCACCTTTCCTAAAAACACTCTTGATTGTCTCTTTATTCCCCTTATTCCCAATTAATGATTGATGCCTTACTAAATCTGAGTTGAGTTAAAATATGATTCTTCTGTAGTTAGACTAGTGTTGACTAGACTCTAGATTCTTTTCTATGCGTACACATTCTCTAATCCTTGTTTCTTTCTTATTTTAAAAAATCCCTTTTAATATTTTACTACACATATGTGTCTTAAATCAAATCATTAGGATTACTTCATTTTACTAAATTCTTTTATTTATTTACCTAAATCCCCCCTTTGATTTAGTTATAAATTTCAATTTAGCCTCTTTACAAAACTTACACTTAGGCTTAATTAAATTTTATTTGAAAAGGATTAGACTCTTATAGGAATTTATAATTAATAATTTACTCATTAATTAATTATTTTAAATCCGACAATGTCAAATTAATTTATTGTTTTCTAGGCCACGTAGATTTGTTGACTCAAGTTTCTTTTTAAATCACGCGGCGTGCCCTTCAAGACACACTCCTATGCATCCAAGGGTGTCACTCGCCTTTTGACTGGTTTTGGTAGTTGTCCAACCCTTGGAATCAACGCTCCATTCGGGCAACCTTGTGGGAGACTAAGGGCTTCTAATGAATAAGGACCCTACCTTCTTGCACACCCCTTAGAAATCTTTATGAGCGACTGTCTTAGCCTGCCCTCACAACATCATGGACCTCTTGAACTAGGTAATCATTAACCTACAATTCGAGCCATGGTGGGATTGCTACTATGCTGTGACAGTGAATTTGCCACACCTCTCCCTCAATATCTGGTCTATGTGCATGACCCCTTTACTCCTTATGTGAGTCAGATTAGCAAGCATTCGTTAGCCTGCATCCATCAACGAAACATTGCCA
Organism: Picea mariana; assembly: GCA_032191745.1. Lineage (NCBI taxonomy): Eukaryota > Viridiplantae > Streptophyta > Pinopsida > Pinales > Pinaceae > Picea > Picea mariana. Next base: position 403,282 of record JASDQU010100451.1, on the reverse strand, counting down.
GCGATCCATATATGAAATCATACTATGATCAATCATATGTCACATATGCTTAAATGAAATTCTCACACCAATACAATCCACTCCCTGACTCAATATGGAGTCCAAGGAGATCCATTGATGCCATCGGCATCCACAATCTGTCAAACTCTTGCACACTCAGGGAAAAATCATCAATATCATTTGTCAATACATATATCTCAAATAAAATTAAATCACAATCATCAAAATCATCATAAATATCCATAAGTGAAACATATAACCATGTACTATAACCGGATCACTTGCACGCAAGTTTCCTCAAGAATAATTTGATAACATGTGCTCACAAGAACGGGATGTTACATACACCCCCTCTTGTTTTAAACTTCGTCCCAAAGTTGTAAAATATATAAAATGCAGTAATAAAAGTATCTAACAAGATCTATATGTCTAATCTATCAAACAAATAAAGAAATTGTTGGCACATATCATATGCATCCTCCCAGGTTGCTGAGTGTGGACTATACTTGTCCCACTGGACCTTGACCTGATCGACTGCTTGACACTGTAGCTATCGAATGGAATGGTATAAAATGCGTATTGGCTTCGTCGTGAGTCCACCCTCGTCCAACACCTGCAAAGAACTCATGTCAATCACATATGTAGGATCACTAACATAATGTCTCAAAATAGATGCATGAAAAACATCGTGCATATACCTCATAGAATCCGGAAATGATAATCAAAAGGCCATAGGTCCCTTTCTTTCCATAACTTCGAAAGGTTCCACAAACAAGGAGAGATTTTATCACCCTTTCCAAACTTGATCGAAATTTTGTGCGGTTTCACTCGCCAGAAAACTCATTCGCCAAATTCATAATTTTTGTCAACGCAATGTGCATCAAAAGAACTCTTCTACCAATATTGCGCTTCCTTAATCCTTTGTCTTGTCATTTTCATTTGTTGTTCCATTTCTTGGATCACTTCTGGTCCTACCAGGACCCTATCATCTAGTCGATCCCATCTCAATGGTGTCCGACATGGTCACCCGTAAGAAAATCAAACAGTCCCATCTTAATGGTACTTTGATAGTTGTCGTTGTACACCAACAGTGAAAATAACTCTTTCCAATGCTTATGTTGGTCCCTCACATACGTACACAACATATCTTCTAAAATTTGGTTCATTCTTTTTGTCTTCTCATTTGTCTCAAGGTGATATGTTGTACTAAAGTTCAGTTGTGTCCCCAAGGCCTCTTGGAAACTGGTCCAAAAACATCCTGTAAACACCGATCCTCTATCATATATGATCCTTTTTGGCACGCTTTGTAATCTCACAATCTCGCTGATAAAAACTCCAACTATGTATGGCTCTCGATATGTCGTACACACAGGTATAAAATGTGCAATCTTCATCAAACTGTCAACGACCACAAAAATAGAGTCATGCCTCCTTGTCATCAATTAAAATTGAACAATAAAGTCCATCAAAATGACCTCCCATTTTGATTTTGAAATAGCGTGTGGTTGTAGTAATCCTGTCAGATGTGTATGTTCAGCCTTCACTTGTTGACATTATAGACATATCTCCACGTATCTAACTATGTCCACCCTCATTCCTTTCCAGAAGAATAAAGGCTTGAGTTTTTCCCTCATCTTTGTGACTTTCGTACGAGCCATGTACACTTCTCGGTGCGCTTCACTCAAAATCAAAATTCTTACTTCGTCACTAGGCGGTATGTAAATTATGTTGTTATACCTCAACAATATGTCAGTGTCCAATGTATAACCTTTAACCTTGGTACAATCATGGTGTCCTATCCGATATTTTCCTTAACCTCTTTATACCATTCATCATCAAACTATATAGTTAGAATCCTTTCTCGAATATTCATCTGAAGAGGTATCACCAAAAATATGTGTTTTCTCTAACTCAATGCATCTTCCACTCTATTCACCATTCCTTTTGTGTAAGTAATCTCAAAATCATATTCACTAAGCAATTCTGACAAATGCTTTTATAGTGCGTTCAATTCACTCTGCATAAACATGTGTTGCAATCCACAGTGATCTGTTTTTAGTATAAAATTCCATCCAATCAGATAGTGTCTCCACACTCTCAATGCATACACAATGGCCAATAAATCCAAATCATGCATTGCATAGTTCTCCTCATGATTTCTTAATTTCCTTGAAATGTAAGCGATCATTAGACCATCTTACATCAAGACTCTATCTAAGCCTTCCTTGGATGCATCTGTGCATACCAAGAATTTCTTATCCATGTCGGGGACCTTTAGTATTGGCATAGTCTTCAACAACTCCTTGATTCTTTGAAATTCTTCCACGCATTTCTCAGTCCATACAAACTTCTTGTCTTTCTTCTGCAATTTCGTGATTGGATTCGCTATCTTCGAAGAAACTTCAACGAACCATCGGTAATATCATGACAAACCCTCAAATTTGCGTACTTCTGGTACGTTTGTCAGCGTAGGCCATTCCACAATATCCTCTACCTTTTTCGGATCCATAGCTATACCTTCACTGGATATAACATGCCCCTAGTAAGGAATCCTCGTTTGGTAAATGAAACATTTCGACAGGTTCCCGTATAATTTGTTTTCTCGTAAACACTATAGTACTAAGCGTAAATGTTCATCGTTTTCTTATGTCATCCAAGAATATATCAGTATGTCGTCAATGAATACTTGAACAAACTTGTCCCATTATTCACGAAACACCCCATTCATCAAACTCATGAATACCCCCGTGGCATTTTTTAGTCCAAACGGTAAAACCGTAAACACATAGTGTCTGAACCTTGTCCAAAACACGGTCTTAGGAATGTCTTCCTCTTTAATTCCAAATTGGTGATATACTAATCTCAAGTTGATCTTGGAAAACATCGTTACACCTTTCATTTGATCGAAAAAATTGTATATTCTTGGAAACGGATACTGGTTCTTGATCATATCCTTATTCAGTTGATTGTAGTCAATACAAAGTGTCCATGACCCATCCTTCCTTCTCATGAAAATAATAGGCGCACCCGAAGCTGACACACTTGGACGTATAGTACCAGGTCCAACAACTCATTCAACTACATTTTCAACTCATGTAACTCAGGTGTTGATATCCGATAAGGCGTTCTTCCTATCGGTTCAGTTCCAGGTTTCAAGTCGATTGTAAACTCCAACTCTGTTTCGGGATGCAACCTGGTAACTCTTCTGGAAACATGTCTACAAACTCTCTTACTACTAGAAGGTTTTCTAATCCTTCTGCCTCTCCCCTTTCATTTATCACTAATATTGTGTATAACTTACATCCCTTGCGCATACTCTTCTACAATTGTACCTGACGTCTCTAGCACTATGGATTGATACTCAGCCTGGAGGTTGTTTATCGTTTCATGTATCATGTGGCCCTTGCCCGAATCTTCCACTGTAGTGGGTCCTGGTGATCTGACTGATATGGCCTTCTCAATAGAACAATCTTGTTGGTAATGTGGCTCTCCACATGTCCAACATCTTATCTTTGGTCTAGTACTCCTGGTCCCTGAATTATAAGTTGTTGGCCTACCATTCTAAGCTCCTGGTATGTTCTGTTGAACAGGCCTAAACTTATGTTGTTGCTAGCAATGCGCCTGCTGATGAATTGGTCCTCTATAGGGAGTCCTCTGCTAAGGATTCGGTCGTTGATGTGTCGTCAACGTGGATCCTCTAGACATATCTCGATACTTTGATGTTTCTCTAGATGGTGTCTGATGTTGTTGTGCATTTGATGTCGTCAGTCCAGTTGGTCTCGCAGAAGTTTTACCTTGATCCCCATTGGTCATCTCCTCCTCCGCTATGAGAGCCTTTTGTACTGCATCGTGCAATGTTTGAGACATTAGGATCCTCACCTTCACATGAATTTTTAAGTTAAGGTTGAACTCATACTTTTTTACCTTCATCTTCTCTGTGTTCAAATGCGGGGCATACCGAAGTAGGTTCATAAATTTGGCCTTATACTCTGGCACCGTACAACCACCTTGCCGTAAGTCATTAAACTCATTGAGCTAGTTCGCAATTAATTCCTCTAACAATTACCCTTCCCAAAACCTCTCCTTGAATAGTTCCCATCACACATCCTTGATGACCATGTTTAGTTGAGGTAGGAGCATCTTCCACCATAGAAGAGTGCTCCCCTTCAGGTGAATGATCTTCATGTGGACCTTCATGTTGGAGGTGTATTCAAGAAGTTCGAAGAACGTTGCCATGTTCTCCAACCATGCCTTTGCGACTGAGCTGTCTGTGGCACCCATGAACTTGGGAAACTTCACCTTCTCGAGTTATTTTGTGAAGGCTACCACTGCAAGCTAGAGCGCATTGTGAACCCTCTGTTAACACTCCAAGAGTTCCTCCCAGACTGCAAATGAGAGTAATCTTGGTAACATAGAAATATAAATGGATTAAAATAGTTTGAATAGGTGGATTGACAAGAGAAGAGTAAAAAGGAGGGCATCAGACTACTGCAAATACATTCCATTGGGCATGGAGTTATAACATCCTACATATCAAAGGTAATCAAGTTGCCTACTAGACAATAGGCTTATGCAAAGATGGATAGAATAATAGATGGTAAACAAAGAGAAGAATATCCACATAACAATGTGTTAGCTCCAGAAGTCACCTCTATATTGCTGCAAAGGTAATCCCAGTACCCATCAGTTTTATGTCACAATGAATAAATTTAAGGGTGGTCTAATGGACGCAGTCTCGGGATTATAACACTTTAACTCAGAAAAAACTAGCTAGCATGCATAAGCAGATGAGGTCTTGATCTAACTTCAGTCAATAACATGCAGTAAAGGGTCAGTAGGGGGAAGAACGAGTGAGGAAATGTAGAGGTCTACTATGGACATCTGGTCTTCCAGCAACCCAAAGAGGAAAGACTTAAACACACGATCTTCTTGAAATTCAAATCTCAAAGGAACTGAAAGAAATTATAACAACATTACAATCGAACATTCATCATAACATAATCACAACAATCCATGTGAATCAGTCATCATGGATCCTCTTGGTATCAGAGGCAAATAAGCTGGAGTAAGAAAGTTGTTTGTCATTAAACAGGAAGTCTCAAATACAGATACATAGCTAGAAAACCAGAAGCTTCATTAAAACTTTACAATATGGGAGATTTTCTCTATCATTGACCATAACGACATATCAAAACTGAGTATTTATACTCAGAATAACCTGGCAACACCAAGAGTGTGACCTGGCTACTTCATTCAAAGCTTCGCGTATGCACCTTCTTCTATCAGTCTGCACTTGCATTCTTCTGTCAGACATGATCTCAGATCAGTATGGGCTTTGCGGAAAAATTCAATGATAGGGAGACCTTGGGTTGACAACCTACCTCCACAGCCTACACTTCCATGCTTTCCGTTTATGGGTTGAAACAAGGTTTCAACTACCTCCCCCTATTTCCATTAACTAACTGCATTGGGATTGGGATGGAGCCTGACACCCATGAATTCCCCAAGAGAGTTCATGACTCCTTTGAGTCAATTTTGGCATCCTGAGGTGACGTATATCTTATCCATCTCTCCACGTGACCTTAGGCTATGACCTTACGCCTCCCATGCATGAAATTTTGGGATTTCACCTGTCGGGATTCTTCACTCCCCTTGATTTCAAATATCCCATTGGTCGATCCCACGAAATGACCCATCTAGATCAATGGTCAAAATTTCTTTAAAATTAATGGCCACAATCATTTCCTTGAACAATCGTAGTCGACTGCTGCTCGACAGGTGATTTCCCATTCTTCAGGCCCCACTTTCCATATGACCATGGGCTGTGATCATGGGCCCAACTCTTAGGTGCGTCGGGATTTCACGTTTCAAGAATTAACGTTGTGCTCCATGCTCAACCTCCGAGTCGTGAAATCGCGATCACCTTCAAGTGTTGCACTTGGTGCTCACAACTATGGCCTATGAACAATTTCTTGGAGGACTGATTGAAGGCTCAGGAAAGTAGAGGATGAATGACAAAGGTAAAGAGAGAAGCGCTCAACTTTAGGGAAAACAAAAAGGCTTAGGGTCGATAATCTTTAGGCAAGCTGACAAGGAAAATAGGTTGATCAAATGGGTGAAGGAAAACAAAAGAAAACTACTAGCCAAGAGGCAAAACTTATGATTGGGTCTACAAAAGAGGATAAACAGGAAAAATTATAGACCTAGGTAGAAACCATAGACTCACAAGACTCTGACAATTTTATGTGATAACATTTGTCTTCACAGGGGATGGCATTCTCCCTGCGAGCTACCAAGAACAAGTAGTTCTGGTGCCTTAGTTGTTGGGTTATGGAGTCATGCTAAAAAAATGTCTTGCTAAGGATTACATGCCGATAATCACTCTAAACAAAATCAAATACATGGGCTCCAAAAAGATCTTATTTATGTACAGTCTTAGGCTAACTTCTTTCTTACAAAGCATTAGGTGAAATAAAACTTCAACCATAACCAACCAGACTGTTCGGTAATATAATTCTTCTCTTTACTGCAAATAATCCATAAAAGGTATGGGAAGTATGACAGCATAAAGAAAACATGTATTGGAACACTGATAATACCTTCGAATGATGATAATATGAACAATTTTGCAGTCTCCAATGCTTTTGGAAAACAGTTCCATATATAACCCCACAGGGTCGCAAAATTTATAATCATGAAATCTTGACTGGTAAGGAATTACCTCCTGCACTTCATTGTTTCTCACCCATCGTTTGATGTTCATAGAGTATACAGTTGGGTGGAGGATAGATGTAGGTCGGCTAATCCCAAGTGATATTTTCTCACTTATAGTTTCTAGGACAGGAATATCCTCTACATCTCCTTCATAAGAGCGGAAAACAAACTCTGCCTTTGACTCTGAAAAACTAGGAAAAATCATAGAGTAACCTTCCCTAGATTTTTCTTCTACCTTTTCATCTATCTCAGCTTCATAGTCAAGAGAAAAGTCTTCTACAGATTACACTTTCTCTTCAACATTGGCATATTCAGAAGAGACATGTTGATCTTCATGAACTCTTAAAACAATAGACATGTCTGATATGATGCTAGATGTTTCTATGTTATATTTATTGTAATGAATATCATTCAACACCTCATGCTCTTCAAGGAAAATGATTTCTTCCACAATAATAGCTTCATCACAAAACTAATCTTTGTGACAAGAAGAGTCTTTATAAAACAAAGAAAACTCATCACAATAATTTTCATAAAGACACTCAACTGGAAAATAATATTTATAAAACAAATTGAAAGCTATATGAAAACTAGTCAAAGAGCTTATGCTTGCAACGAGAAGATATCGACACCAATCATGAGCAGTCCCCTGTAATGAATACTTGAAAATATTAATCTGAATATCTTCATGCACGATATGAAGTCGATGGATAAATTCATGAAAGTCCAGCAAATGCTCAGCTAGTGCTTCCCACCCTTTTCCTCAGAACCTAGGAAGGCTACTTTCCCATTCATCTCTACTAGGTGGTGGGTTAGGGAAACCAACTATTTTTGAAAAATCACAGAAAGAAAACCTTTGAGCTAAGATCTAGTCCATTTTAAAAGAGTGGAGTCACCATAGTGGAGTCGTAACAGTGGAGTTTCCAGGTGCACAGTTGCAATCTTTGATGTACTAAGTCACGATGCACCTTCAGAACCAGTAAGCTTTGTCGTTCGATCCTAGGGAAAATGTTCAATTCATCCATGGCAACAACGCCAGAAATGTTAGCACTAGAATTCACCTCTATATTGCTGCAGAGGTAAGCCCAATACCCATTAATTTTATGTCATAATGAATAAATTTAAGGGTGGTCTAATGGATGTAATCTTGGGATTATAGCGCTTTAACTCAGAAAAACCTGGGTTGGCATGCATAAGCAGACGAGTTCTTCATCTAACTTCAGTTAGTAAGTTGCAGTAAAGGGTGAGTAGGGGGAAGAGCGGGTGAGGAAATGTAGAGGCATGCTATGGAAATTCGGTCTTCCAGCAGCCCAAAGAGGAAAGACTTAAACACAAGATCTTCTTGAAATTCAAATCTCAGAGGAATTGAAAGAAATTATAACAACATTATAATCAAACATTCATCATAAAATAGTCACAACAATCCATGTGAATCAGTCATCATGAGTCCTCTAAGTAACAGAGGCAATTAAGCTGAAGAAAGTTGACTATCATTAAATAGGAAGTCTCAAATACAGATACATAGCCAGAAAACCAGAAGCTTCATTAACACTTTACAGTACGGGAGCTTTGCTCGACCATCGACCATAAAAAAATATCAAAACTGAGTATTTATACTTAGAACAACCTACCAAAACCAAGAGTGTGACCTGGCTACTTCATTCAAATCTTCGCATATGCACCTTCTTCTGTCAGTCTACACTTGCATTCTTCTGTCAGATGTGATCTGAGATTAGTATGGGCTTTGCAGAAAAATTCATTGATAGGGAGACCTTGGGTTGATAGCCTACCTCCATGGTCGGTGCTTCCATGCTTTCCATTTACAGGGTGAAACAAGGTTTGAAATACCTCCCCCTATTTCCATTAACTAACTGCATCAATATCGGGATGGAGTCTGACACCCATGAATTCCCCAGGCGAGCTCACGACTCCTTTGAGTCAATTCTGGCATCCTAAGGCCACACAGCTCTTATTCATCGCTCCACACAACCTCGAGCTATGACCTTACATATCCCCTACATGAAATTCTAGGATTTCAACTGTTGGGAGACTTCACTCCCCTTGATTTCAAATATCCCAATGTTCGATCCCACGAAATGACCCATCTAGATCAACGGTTAGATTTTCTTTAAAATTGACGGCCACGATCATTTCCTTGAACAATCTCAGCCGACCATTGCTCAACAGGAACTTTCCCATTATTTGAGCCCCACTTTCCATATGACCACGGGCTGTGATCATAGGCCCAACTCTCAGGTGCATTGGGATTTTGTGTTTCGTGAATTCACATTGTGCTCCATGCTCAACCTCTGAGTCGCGAAATTGCAATCACCTTCAAGTATTGCGCTTGGTGCTCACGACTGCGGCCTATGAACAATTTCTTGGAGGACTGGTTGAACGCTCAGGAAATCAGAGGATCAATGACAGAGGTAAAGAGAGAAGCACTTGACTTTAGGGAAAAAAAAGGCTTAGGTTTGATACTCTTTAGGAAAATCGACAAGGAAAACAGGTCAATCAAACGGGTGAAGGAAAACAGAAGAAAACTACAAGCCGATAGGGAAAAATTACGACCATGTCTACAAAAGAGGAGAAACATGCAAAATTACACACCTAGGTAGAAACCACAGACTCACAATACTCTGACAAGTTTATTTGATAACATTTGGCTCCACAAGGGATGGCATGCTCCTTGCAAGATGCCAAGAACAAGAAGTTTTGGTGCCTTAGTTGTTGGGTTATGGAGTCATGCTCAAAACATGTCTTGTTGAGGATTATAGGCCGATAATTACTCTAAACAAAAGAAAATACATGGGCTCCAGAAAGATTTTTTTTTATGTACAGTCCTAGGATAACGGCTTTTTTACAAAGCGATAGGTGAAATCAAACTTCCACCATAACCAACTAGACTGTTCAGTAATATAATTCTTCTCTTTACTACAAATAATCCATAAAAGGTAATGAAAGTATGATAGCATAAAGAAAACATGTATTGGAACACTGGCAATACCTCCGAATGATGATAATATGAACCATTTTGCAGGCTCCAATGCTTTTGGAAAACATAGTTCCATATATAACCCCACAGGGTCGCAAAATTTATAATCAGGAAAGCTTGACTGGTAAAGAATTACCTCCTGCACTTCATTGATTCTCACTCGTCGTTCGATGTTCTCAGAGTATGCAGGTGCATGGAGGATAGATGCAGGTTGGCTAATCCCATGTGATATTTTCTCACTTACAGTTTCCAGGACAGGAATATCCTCTGCATCTCCTTCATAAGAGCGACAAACAAACTCTGCCTTTGACTCTAAAAAACTAGGAAAAAACATAGAGGAACCTTCCCTAGCTTTTGCTGCTATCTTTTCATCTATCTCAGCTTCATAGTCAGGGGACAAATCTTCTGCAAAATACACTTTCTCTTCGACATTGGGATATTCAGAAGAGACATGTTGATCTTCATGAATGCTTGAAACAACAGACACATTTGATATGATGCTAGACATTTCTATGTTATTGCTATCATAATGAATATCATTCGGCACCGCATGCTCTTCATAAAAAAATTCTTTCTTCCAAAATAACATCTTCATCAAAAAAGTGATCTTTGTGATAGGAAGAGTATTTATAAAACAAAGAAAAATCATCACAACAGTTTTCATAAAAACACTCAGCTGGAAAATAATATTTATAAAACGAATTGAAAGTTGCATGAAAAATGGTCAAAGAGTTGATGCTTGCAATAGGAAGAGATCGACACCAATCTTGAGCAATCCCCTGTAACGAATACCTGAAAATATTAATCTGAATATCTTCATGAATGATATGAAGTCGATGAATAAATTCATGAAAGTCCATCAAATTCTCAGCTGGTGCTTCCCACCCTTTTCCTTGGAACCTAGGAAGGATACTTTCCCATTCATCTCTACTAGGTGGTGGGATAGGGAAACCATCTATTTTTGAAAAATAATAGAAAGAAAACCTCTAAGCTAAGATTTGGTCCATTTCAAACCAGTGGATTCACCATAGTGGAGTCATAACAGTGGAGTCTCCAGGTGGACAGTTGCAATGTTTAATGTACTAAGTCCTAATGCACCTTCAGAAATAGTAAGCTTTGTCGTTCAATCCCAGGGAAAATGTTGAATTCATCCCTAGAAGTGATGCCAGAAATGTTAGCACTAGAAGTCACCACTGGATTGTTTCATAGGTAAGCCCAGTACCCATCAGTTTTATGTCACAATGAATAAATTTAAGGGTAGTATAATAGACGCAATCTCAGGATTGTAGTGCTTTAACTCAGGAAAAACTGGGCTGGCATGCATAAGCAGATGAGGTCTTGATCTAACTTCAGTCAATAAGTTGCAGTAAAGGGTGAGTAGGGGGAAGAACGAGTGAGGAAATGTAGAGGCCTGCTATGGACATCCAGTCTTCCAGCAACCCAAAGAGGAAAGACTTGAACACAAGATCTTCTTGAAATTCAAATCTTAGAGGAACTGAAAGAAATTATAACATCATTACAATCAAATATTCATCATTACACAGTCACACAAATCCATTTGAATCATTCATCATGAATCCTCTCAGTAACAGAGGCAAATAAGCTGGAGTAAGAAAGATCACTATGATTAAATAGGAAGTCTCAAATATAGATACATAGCCAGAAAACTAAAAGCTTCATTAAAACTTTACAATACGAGAGCTTTTCTCTACCATCGACCATAACAAAATATCAAAACTGAGTATTTATACTCATAAAAACTTGCCAACACCAAGAGTGTGACTTGGCTACTTCATTCAAAGCTTTGTGTATGCACCTTCTTCTGCCAGTCTACACTTGCATTCTCCTGCCAGATGTGATCTCAGATCAGTATGGGCTTTGCAGGAAAATTCATTGATAGGGAGACCTTGGGTTGACAGCCTGCCTCCATGGTCGACAATTCCATGTTTTCCATTTACGCAGTGAAACTAGGTTTCAAATACCTCCCCCTATTTCCATTAACTAATTGCATCAGGATCGGGATGGAGTCTGACACCCATGAATTCCCCAGGTAAGCTCATGACTCCTTTGAATCAATTCTATCATCCTGAGGCCACACAATTCTTATCCATTGCACCACATGACCTCGGGCTATGACCTTATGCATCCCCTGCATGAAATTTTTGGATTTCACATATCAGGAGTCTTCACTCACCTTGATTTCAAATATCTCGATGTTCGATCCCACGAAATGACCCATCTAGATCAACGATCTGATTTTCTTTAAACTTGATGACCACGATCATTTCCTTGAAAAATCTCAGTCGACCGCCGCTCGATAAGCACTTTCCCATTCTTTGGGCCCCACTTTCCATATGACCGTGGGCTCTGATCATGGGCCCAACTCTTAGGTGCATCGAGATTTATCGTTTTGCGAATTCATGCTGTGATCCATGCTTAGCCTCCAAGTCGCAAAATCGTGATCACCATCAAGTGTTGCGCTTGGTGCTCATGACTGCGGCCTATGAACAATTTCTTGGAGGACTGGTTGAAGTCTCAGGAAAGTAGAGGATCAATTACAGAGGTAAAAAGATAAGCACTATACTTTAGGGAAAACAAAAAGGCTTAGGGTCGATACTCTTTAGGCAAGACGACAAGGAAAACATGTTGATCAAATGGGTGAAGGAAAACATAATAAAACTACAAGCCGAGAGGGAAAACTTATGATCGAGTCTACAAAAGAGGAGAAATAGGAAAAATTACAGACCTAGGTAGAAACCACAGACTCACAAGACTCTGACAAGTTTATGTGATAACACATAGATCCTTTCTGTAATATAGATTAAAGAGTGTTTGAACAATAATCTATGATTAACAAGCAATTACCACAAATCCCTTGCAACTGATGACTTCATTAACCAAAGGCAGCTTTTGATATTCAAAATCTATAAATATTACTCAATAAATATGACAAGATAAAATGATAACAAAGAACACAAAGTATGATAAGCAACTCTCATGAATCTCTAATGGCAGAAATGCTAATTACAACAGGCCCTCTGGCTTACAATTGAGCAAATAAACTGCTCCTCTAACTCTCTCCACTCTTGGATCATGAATCCAACCCCTGTACCCTCTTGTAAAATGAATATATATCCATATAGGTCCTTTCCATCTCATCCATTTGAACTCCAACCCCTTTCCCAAAATAGAAACAACTACAAACAAAAAATGACACGTTTTAACTGATTTCCTACTTTTAAGGAGGCAAAATTATGAAAAATAGGCTTCCAAACACCACTTTTAATTCTCAAAACATAATATATGTGTAAAATATGAGAGAGGTTTTTGTATATAATCTTTTTATAAATAAAAACCTCTCTCGGTTTCTTTAAATTCATCTTCATCTGGCCGAAATAGGTGTCACAAAAACATGTCTCAAACAGGAAATCATGAAAATGAAAAACATAAGGGTCAAAGATTCTTTCGAATATCCCAATCCATGACACCTTTGTGAAAAAATGAACAAGTTTAACATTCATGGGTCCATTCTTGAAAATAACCTCCTTCATATTTTTAAAATTCATCCTGGTTCACCCGGAAATGCTTCTGGAAATCAGCTGGTCAAAAATATTAGTTCAACAGTCTAGAACAGAGTTTCCACAACACATTCTGTAACGCCACTTGTATGTATAATATCTCTCTAACCATAACAAATTTTTAAAATGGAGAGAGGTTTTTGCTATTTGGTATGTTATAAAAAACAACCTCCTCCAGGTTTCAAAAATAACTTCCCATTTGTTCATAACACGGGTTTCAAGTTAGTCACTCAAAACAGGCAGAAGCGTCCTTGCAAAATAACTCTATGAAATTGGTAGTGCCCATCATGAATTCATCTATGTGGATTTGGTAGGTGACACAGTCATGCAAAATTGTTAGTTCCCATCATGAATTCAACTATGTGGATTTGGTATCGCCACTCCTTTGTTTTACGAAAGTCTCCATTCACATAAGCTTACTTTTTAATGTGTGCATGGAGTTTCCAACTCATTTCTTGTGTTGATGAAAGGTGTGCTTGGATCTCGATATTGGTGCTTGAGGAAGATGGCACTGTGGAATCTCTTAATTCACCATTTCTACAAAATAGATCATAAAAATAACCAAATTTTCTAGTGCAAATTCCTGTGTTAACACAGCCTCCATGGGGGATAGAGACATCCCTGTGAGGCTCTAAGAACTCTTTTTGTAGCTCCAGTGCCTTAGTGTTTGGTTGTGGATTCATGCTATGATAAATCATGTTGAAGACAACATACTGAAAACTTAAGCTAAAACATAAAGTCCTCTCCAATATATGTACCACACTCTCTCTCCTTTGCCAGTAACAGATCATAACTTGTCTCTCAAACTAAGCAAGTGAGTTATGTTCAAATGAGGTGCTAGCCTCCTATATTTATACAAGTTCTGGCACATGTGAAGTGTCTCTTCACTGGCAGGGCCGACTTCTCAATCTAGGTGGGTAAACCCACCTTTATTATATTTCTGGGTCTCTTAATTAACTACTAGGGCCGACTTCTTATTCTGCCTATTACAATTGTTTTTTGACCAATCCGCAAAAGGGGATTTGCTCCTATTACAATATCATACATGATCAATCCACAATGGGGATTGATCCTATGAATAAAATATCAATAATAATGAGAATACTCTTTGCAGTTACATTATTCCAACACTCCCCCTTAACAAGAAGGGTATTCTTCAGCAGCATCATGCGAGAGAAAGAGGACAACATCATCAACAACATCAGGTAGGAGGACATCATCATCAATATCATCTTGGTTGGCGTATCTATAAATCATCGAAAGTTTTCTTCATCGGTAGCATCGTCATTCTCGAAAGAATGCCATCATCATCTGCATCAATATGTATGAGTATAAAAAATGATACCTCATCACAGCACTAGTCTGGCCCATCACAGTACTAGACTAGCTCTATGTCACAGTTGTTAAGCTGGTAGCTCAGTGCAAGTCACATCTTGCTTTACATCTAACAACTAGGTCAGAAGCAAGGTATACATCATCTTGCTTTACGTCTAACAACTGGGTCAGAAGCAAGGAATAGAGCATCGTGTTTTACATCTAACAACTAGGTCAGAAGCAAGGAACACATCATCTTTCTTTACGTCTAACAACTAGGTTAGAAGCAAGGAATCATATTTCTTTATGTCTAACAGCGAGGTCAGAAGCAAGGAAGACACACATCATCTTGCTTTACGTCTAACAATGAGGTCAGAAGCAAGGAACACACACATCATCTTGCTTTATGTCTAACAGTGAGGTTAGAAACAAGGAATCATCTTGCTTTACATCTAACAGTGAGGTTAGAAGAAAGGAACACACACATCATCTTTCTTTACGTCTAACAGCGAGGTCAGAAGCAAGGAATCATCTTGCTTTACATATAACAATGAGGTCAGAAGCAAGAAACACACACATCATCTTGATTTACATCTAATAGCGAGGTCAGAAGCAAGGAATCATCTTGCTTTACGTCTAACAATGAGGTCAGAAGCAAGGAACAAATATATACTACCCCTTTCAGGGAGGGTCCTTTCAGACTATACCAAGATTATATAGAAAGTGTTCAAACTTTACATGAGATAGAGGTTTGGTCAACACATCAACAACCTGTTCATCCATGCTAACATACAGGAGCTTCAAGGCTCCTCTTTGCACCATGTCATGGATGTAATGACAGTGAATCTCTATGTGCTTCAACCTGTCATGGAATATAGGATTCTCTGTCATCTTTATGCTGCTCTGGTTGTCACATAGGATTGTGGTTGCTTACATCTCTATGTCAAATAGACCAGTCAACATCTTTCGAAGCCAAGTAGCTTCGTAGCTAGTAGAACATGAGGCAATGTACTCTGCTTCCAATGTGCTGAGAGCAATACTGGATTGCTTCCTACTCTGCCACGAAATTGTGGTTGATCCAAAACTGAAACAACACCCAGAAGTGCTTTTTCTGTCAGCAACGCTTCCTACCCAATCTGAATCAGTGTATCCACTCAATGTGAAATTATGATCTTCGTCATAAATGAGACCATAATCTATCGTACCTTTAAGGTACCTCATCACATGTTTTACAGCCACTAGGTGAACACATCTTGGCTCTACCAGAAACTGACTCAAGGTGTTCATGGAAAAACAAATGTCTGGTCTAGTGTTCGTCAGGTACATCAGTGATCCAATAATCTGTCTGTACAGTGTGACATCAATCAAATCTGACAAAGTATCGACCAACAACTTCAGCTTCACTTCCATGGGTGTATTCATGGGTTTTTATTCTAGCATATCGAATCTCATTAAGATCTCGACCATGTACTTCCGTTGGTTAAGGAATATCCTCTCTGGACTCTGCCATACCTCAAGACCTAAGAAATAATGCATTATGCCAAGGTCTTTCATTTCAAATTCAGAGGCAAGTCTCCTTTTACATTTAGCGATGAGCTTTTCTTCTCCAGTTAAGAATAAGTCATCCATATATAGCAGTAAGATTACTGGCTCATTATCCATAATTTTGAAGTAGAGATTTGAGTCTGCTTTACTCTTGGTAAAGCCTAAGCTCGTCAAGAAACTGTCTATACAATCATACCAAGCTCTAGGAGCTTGCTTCAATCCATATAAGGATTTCTTCAATCTGCAGACATGAGACTTCCTATTTTCAACCTCAAATCCTTGAGGTTTCTCTATATACACTTCCTCTTCGATGACACTGTTTAGGAAAGTTGTCTTCATGTCCATCTAGTGCAGCTTCCACTTCATATTAGCTGCAAGAGCTATGATGGTCCTGATTGAAGTGTATCTGGCCACAGGAGTGAATGTCTATTCATAGTCAATGCCTTCCTCTTGGGAAAAGCCACGAGCGACAAATCTTGGTTTATATTTCTCAATACTTCTATCAACAACATGTTTTATTTTGAAGAGCCATTTTGATGATACCACATCCTTAATTTTTGGTCTGGGAACTATTTCCCATACATTGTTCTTTATTATGGATTGGTATTCCTCTATCATGGCATCTGCCCATTCCTTCTTTTGAATGGCTTCTTCAAAGCAGGTAGGCTCCTCATCTAGGAGATCACACATCAAAGCCGTGTAACTGGAGAATGGCTTTGGTCTTTTCACCTGTCTCAAGGTTCCTTTTGGAACACCATACTTCTCTCCATCTTGAATAATCTCGCTTGCCCAAGAAGGCTTTCTTTTATGGGAGAAAGTCATTTGAGGAGGGTCTTGAACTTCTGTTATGTCATGGTCTTCAGGAGCTTCCTCATCAAGGAATGTTACGACTTTCCTCACTGGTTATGAAACTCTAGGAACTTCCCTTAGAGATTCTGCAATCCTGTTAATTATGGGTTCCTCTTCATATACTTCTTCAAAGTGGCATCTTCTTGATTTCTTAAGTGCTCCTTCTTCATCAAAGGTCACGTCCCTACTGATCTCAATGTGGCAGTGACCTAGTATGTAGATTCTAAAGGCCTTGGAGACCTCACAGTATCCCATAAATATTCCCTTCTTTCCTGAAGGGTCCAACTTGTTTCTCTTTTCTTTAGGTATATGAATAAACATTGGACAACCAAATTTTTTGAGATGGCTTACCTATGGCTTCTTTCCGGTGAACATCTCTTCTGGTGTCTTGAGCCCAAGTGCACTATGGGGCAATCAATTCTACACATAAACAACTGCCATTGTTTCTTCTGCCCATAAGCACATAGGAAGATCTTGATCATGGATCATAGTCTTCATAGCTTCCAGTATGGTTCTGTTCTTCCATTCAGCTACATCATTTTGTTGAGGATTATAGGGAGTAGTGAGTTCCCTCTTGATCCCAACATCTCTGCAGAAGTCAGGTATAATACTTTACGAAGACTGTTATCTCAACTATAGTCATTAACTTGCCATGTGTACCTTTGAATCTTATCAACTTGATTTAATCAAACCTGGAGCCTTGTCTTCAGGAATGAGCGCTTGTTTTTCTTCCAAGTCTCCTTCACTCAAGATGACGAGTGCTTTCTTCAACCTGTTTGTTGTACTAAGACGATACACTATCTTGACAGAAGTTTAGGTTAGAGGATAAGATCTGTGATCAAATTTCGATCCTTCTAATAATTTGATCATAGCTTTAACATGCAATACTGATTAAAATAATGTCATGAAAAATAGATGCATATCAGAATAATCACACCTGGGTTGCATCATTCCTATGAATGTGTTGGATCTTGAGATCCTTTTGGATCTATGGCAAGAGATCCCTTCTCCTGCAAATGATCTTTAAGGTTTAACCATTATTCATATGTGAGTACATACATCTGATATCATTTGCAGGTGGTGGCACCATCTGGCAGTAGCGGTAATCATTACCAACTCTTTAAAAACTTCAAGGGTGACTGCCACTGCAACTGGTACTGCAACTGCAACTGGTTCTGAGACTACAACTGCAATTGCAACTTAGGGTTTTATGAGGAAACCCTAAATTTTTTTCAAACTTCAAATTTTGAAAATCTGATCTAGGGGATAGATGCGCTGAGCTGAGGAGAGTTAGCTGGTGCAGTCAAAATTTAAAAAATCCAACTTTTACCCCCTTAAACTTGATCTGCGGATTTCTGGATTGGTGCTTCTGATTTTCTGGTACTTCTGGTACTCTGGTTTTCTGGTACTTTGTGAAACTAGTGTTTCACTTTCTGGGAGATCTAACCACTGAAAAGGTGCGTTGATGATGCCAAATTGATCCTCAGGGGAGGGCGCAACTTTCTAGATAGTTTTAGGGATAAAAAGATTCACTTTTGAAAAACCCTAATTTGCAGGTACTGCAACAGTGACGTTTTTCTCTTGCCAAAGGTTCTTCCTTCAGCTTAGCTTTGATACCATGCTAATGTTTAAGCCATTATTATAGATGTTTGCATTTCATTAGATAACAATAGCACAATCCAAGATGACTAAGAAATACACAATCACAAGAGACACAACATTTATCTCGGGAAACCCTCTAGGGGAAGAAAACCCAGCAAAACTTCCTTAATATAGATAGCCAATACAATGCCAAGAGATCTCTATGCTAAAACAAAAATTCCTCTCCAAGATATGTGCCACTCTCTCTCTCCTTTGCCGGTAACAGATCAGAACTTGTCTCTCAAACTGAGCAAGTGAGTTATGTTCAAATGAGGTGCTAGCCTCCTTTATTTATACAAGTTTTGGCACGTGTGAAGTGTCTCTTCACTAGCAGGGATGACTTCTCAATCTGGGTGGGTAAACCCACCTTTATTATATTTCTGGGTCTCTTAATTAACTGCTGGGGCTGACTTCTTATTCTACCTATTACAATTGTCTTTTGACCAATCCACAAAAGGGGATTTGGTCCTATTACAATATCCGACATGATCAATCCACAATGGGGATTGATCCTATGAATAAAATATCAATAATAATGAGAATACTCTTTGCAGTTACATTATTTCAACAAGATGAAGACAAACTTCCACCAAATCCATTCAAGCAACTTCCTGATATGAGTATTTATAATGCCAATGATTAACAACAGGAAAGAGGAATATGACAGTAGTTTGAAAAAATTACCTATATCTCCTCTGACTGCTACTGACACAATAAAGTTTACAGGTTCCAAAACATTTGATAAATACAACTCCATATACACCCCTACAGGGTCATGAAAATGGTGAAAAAACACATGGGACTGATATCATAATTCTTCTTCCACTTCAATTTGCTTATTGTAAACTATGGGTAAAAGTGGAGGAAGGATTGACATAGGTGGTTGCTGATCCACTGATAACTATTGATTTACTTTTGGTTGTGTATAAACAATCTCTTCATGTGCCTCAACTAAGGTCTTCTCCTGGTCAAATATTCGAGTTACGTCTTCTATGACAAGTCCAACCTTTGCATCATCCTCCCTATCTTCATCGTGATCAAATATAGGATAATCTTTCTTCTCATCATCACTAGAATATTCGTCAAAAATAGGCTACCCTTCATATCTATGATCAACCTCTAAAACAGTAATTTCATCAAGAATATAACTGTTAAAAATATCCATTTTAGGAACAACAGTAATTGTTGCTTCTAGTTGTTCATACACATGATTTTCATATGAAACAAATTTATGAATGTTTTCCTCTCCGAATACAAGAGTATTCTTTATACTTTCATTTGGATAGTGAATAAGATATTTTTCATCTTTAGCAATCTAACAACTCTTGAGCACATTCTACATATCCCTCACAACAGTTATGACAAATACTTTCAGAGGGATAAAACCTTTTGCAGTGTTCATTGAATACTTGTTGGACCTTGACCAAGTTTTGAAGTTGCTTGGTCATATTTGACCATTTTTGGGACTTCGACAGCCTGTCAAAGATGGAGCGCTATAAAAAGCAGAGATCAAGGGATCTCAGCCCACTTTCGGGCCCCTTTTTGGGTTTTGGGACAATGTAATGGGAAAGGGATATCGGCTTGTGGGTTTACCCACGTTTAGGCCCACTTTTGTAATGTGTAAATAAACATCTAGGCATCTAGTAGAAGAGGATTGTATTGTATATACGCGATATAGGCTAAGTGCCAAGAAGGGATCTATGTGATCGAGAGTTTTGTGCATTTTGTATAGACTTGTAGAGCTTAGTGCAAGTCCCTGTGTGAAGATATGGAAGGCTGTGTGTTGAAAGGAAAGGAAGAAGGATCTAGCGGGCTGCATAGATCTTCTATCCTTTGTGAAGTAAGGGTTTCTATGGCTTTGTGCTTGTAACCGATTGGTCGACGATAATAAAGTATAATAGTGCCCTAGGGTGGGGGTGAACCACATAAATCTGTGTGTTATGCTTTGTGCCTTGACTTGTTGTGCTTATCTCTACTTTTGCTAAGTGCTTCGATATATTTAGATGGATATATTTATGCTTTGTGCTTATTAGATGTGTATGAATAGTGGATCTGATATGTATGAAGATTCTTAGTGTTGATCTAATGAATCTAATCTGTTTTGTTGTTACTAAGTACAAGATACCTTAGATCTAAGTGAATGTTGTGATGCTCTGTGCTATCTGGGAAGTATAATAAGGACCTAATATTGATGAATGATCAATGCTAAGTGCTTTATAAGTGATATAATCGTAGATCTATGTCCCAAATAAATTTGCAAACACCTGAGTCTTGCAACCACCCTTGCCTCTACCTTGGGTGAGACATCATCTGCTTCGCAGGTGTTGTCGAAAGGGTCGGTAGTTAGGGTTTTGTTGGTGTGCTCTTGTAGCGTTGAACCATGGATTTTCCCCTATGCCAAAAAATGGTTCTATTGTTGGGACCTAAAACTGTGATTGCTAGGAACTGAGGAAGAAGAATCTTTGTGCAAAGATTCTCCTTGAAACTGTGGAAGATCTGTGCGTGGATCTGTGCCCTAGTGTGCAGTAATCCACTTGATCTAAAAAGCTCTGTTCTAAGGAAGGAAGGACAGATCTAAAGAAAAGAAGAAATATTTGAACGCTTTGTTCTCTAAGAAAAGTAAAAGTGGAAGTTTCTGAAGGAAAAAGGTCAGATATTCAGAAAAGAGGTAAGATCTGTAAGCTCTATGCTCTGATAAAGGTAAGAATAGATTAAATTTCTTAGATTTGGAGGCTTTGCGCTCATTAGAAGTAAAATAAGTGGAATTTTTTGTTTCTAGAGTATGGATCTAGGTATGTTTGATAGATTTTGTCCTAACTTGAAAACTAGGGCTCTGATAGATGAAAGAAATCTTGATATGAATAGATGTGATAAGTATAGTGATATATATGTTATACCTATGCATAGAAAAAATGTTTGGACTAACAAATGGATGTAGGATCCTAGAAAGAATTTTTTGCATACTATCTACCATGATCTTAGTGCGCAGTACAAAAGAGGTTGGGGATCATTTAAAAGGAAGAGAGGATTAACCCTATGTTACAATTGTAGAAGACCAGGACATCTTGCTAAGAAATACCTTGGTGGAAGATCTAGTTTCTTATGTTGCAAAGCTTGGGGCCATGAAGTATTGGATTGCCCTAGAATGATTTCTAAGATTGAAAGAATGAATCTGAATGAAGAAAACCCTAAGGCAGATCCATAAATAGTAGAACCCCAGCAAGAATCAAAGAAGGTATTGTTGCAGATGAAAGACACCTTGAATGATCACCAACATGTTAGGCTACTAGAGATCTTTAAAGAAAAAAAATGCATTGAAGCAAGAATAGGAAAATTCGACATTGACTTTGTCCTTGATGAAGAAACAACAGTGAACATTATGCCAGAGAGAACGTGGGAAGCTATAGGAAGGCCTGCTATGATCCCTTCATTAGGAGGAATAGGGTTATTCAAAGGGAAACTAGTAAACCTATGTGGGAGGCTCACTAAGATACCTATGAATGTCAATGGAACTTCGACATAAGAAGATTTTGAGATTATCAAGTTTACTGAGGAAAGTGCCTCATTTACTATGTTACTTGGAAAACCTTGGATTGAAAGAGATCAAGCCAGAAAGAAGGAAGAAGAAGAAGTCTTAGAACAACAAAGACAAGATTTAAAATATTTCATGACCAAAAGGATCACGCAGTTGATTGAAGAATAGGAGAACAAATCGAAGCTATTTGACACTAGAAGCCCAGATGTCAAAGCTGCAAGAATATTAGAGGACTCACAGAAGATTGAAGTATTTGTCTCAGATATAGAAGAAGTATTTCCCTCGAGTCTTAGGAGAGAATCTCAGCAGTGCGAAGTGACTATGTCTAAGGAAAATAAGGATCAGAATGGGAAAAGAACCACCGAGACGAAGCTCACAGAGAAGAAGGATAGAAAGATGAATAAGAAGAAGGCTAAGATTGAAAGGTTACAGTAGGTTCCTGAGGTTACCTCGCAGAAGGAAAACTTGCAAAATTTGAACTTCGTCGAGATATTAGAAAAACCACATAGGCCAATTCGTCATGGCAAAGAAATATAGCCATTATAGGTTGATATATCATGTCGAATACTGCTCTGAAAGGATCGAAAAGAATTGATGGCTCATCACTAGACCATCAGACCATGCCATAATGGACATAACATGAATTAATGAGGCTCATAGCCATTGCAAAGAAAACCATTGCCAATATCGCCTATTTATCTCGTCGCGCCATGCTCAAAGAACACTTTTGCCAACTGATAATTTGAAGCCCATAGAATAGCAAGTTTATATAGTGATCATCATTCCTTTGTTGTTCATTCCTGAGTAGTGTCTGAGATCATTGTGACCCCGATAATTTATCCTGAGCGCATATGTCCGAAGAGCTTAGCGCACTTGAAGAATCTACGAATGAAGTACTCGGTAATATTAGGACCAATAAAGTCATGTCAGAAAGAAGGATGTATGCAGGTGTGAAAACATCATCAATAGGAGGAATCCAAGTTTCTCCATCGATTGCTCATGGAGAAGAAACTTTCAGAACCATGACAGAGGAAAGAACGAAGCACAGAGATGACATTGCAAAAGCCAAGATGCTTCTAAGCATTCTACCTGCCTACCTACCCCCTCTAAGCAGCTCCATCAACTGAGACAGTGTGCCCAGAGATTTTGACTATGCTTTGGTCACATCATACCTCCCAAAAGGGATACACGCAGTTCAAGCCGACCAGGATAAACTCGCAACATTAAAGTTCAGTGACTTCAAACTTGGTGACAGGAAGGCTTACAACATGCTCACCCCGCACAAGTATCTGACCAGGACTAAAGGAAAGAATTCAAATATTATACCATAGCCATGGACCTAGAACCTTGTGCAGTTCACACTGCTCAATGTGATGAATATCCCACACTTCGGTCGACACCAGAAAGTAAACACATGAGTGAAATTACTGTTATCTTGATACCACGAAGGTTACTTATTGTTGAACCATCGCATTACTATGGATCCGACATTGATCAATTGGATCACAACGCTAAGCATGCAGGGCCCTCACCCACAGGATTTTTACCCTAGAAAGACCTCAGATTGAGCACTAGCACAGAGAATCAAAGAGACTTATGGAAATGTCGAGAATGGCATGCAAGGTTACAAGGTAAAGTCTATCCAGAATGACACAGTGCGCCCTGCATGTCAGTTGATCGCAGGCAAGCTAGTTCACAAGAAATGGCCCACCCAGGTGACTGGATTCGTAATTGACCTGGCAGAAAAGTGCGTGGAGGGACTACAAATGAATTGGGTGTAGTACCTTGTAAACCAGTTGGAGCTTGATTGCAGAGAAGCACAAGATCAAGGGCATGAGTTCCACTTTAGCTGGCTTCTCATCCTAATCGCATTCATTGCATGGGAAATTCTAGAAGGTGCGACCTTCCCTGACTTCAATCCCTTCGAACCTTTGGCCGTGAAGCTTAGTACCTTTTGGTACTCTAATGATATGAACAAGTAGTGGCAATCCAATGTCATCTTCCATACTTACTACAACCAGTTGAAGCAAGCCATCCAGTCTGAGCCTCGAATGACCCTGAATACCCTCCATAGGTTTCAGCCCTTAATGAAGTTTAGCGCAGACCATGACTTCATTTATATAACAGTGCACACTGATGAGCACAAGAAGCATTTGCAGTCATATTACAAGCTAATAGAGTAAGAATTAGAGGAAATCACTAAGGAATGGTCGATGGACCTCCTTATTCCAGCCAACCCTGCGGAGTTGTCTGACGTAGATAGCCCAGAAGCTGTGCAGGATACACCCAGACCAAGCAAGATGAAGTAGCCTGAAGAGGTTCATGATGTAGACAATACATCTATGAGGACTGCATCCATTTCACCAAACGAAGGGGGTGATGGCGAAGAAATTGAAGGTGCAGAAATTGAACAACAGAAACGTGAAGTACCACCACCTAGGGACGAAGAAGACTTGTCGAAGAAATGGAAGGTTTCGCCTCCAAAATCTTCCTCTCGAAAGAAACCTATAACCCCTGTAACCAAGATGCGGACTACCCTCACATTGGATGATTTTAATTTCATCATTGCAGTTATGAACGATGCTTCATAGGAGGTATTACAGAAGCAGGAAGCGAATAAGGAGCAGATGTATAATCGTATCAAGGTTGAACTCCAAGAAGTGAAAAAGGCACTCCAGTCTAGCCACGTAGTCTCCAATGTGCCTCTGACAGCAGGAACAATAGAACCAGAAGATGAGCCAGCCCAATTGCACCAGATCGTCGATAAAGTTGAATATCGCCTTCGACAAGATCAAGAAGAGATAGCACAAGCCATCCACGCTTTGATACAGGTACAAAGAGTACTTGTCGTGCAGTGCATTGCTTCCAAATGTGAAAAACTTGCTCTTCAATCACAATGGGACAAAGAGAAAGTAGAGCTATAGTAGAGAAAGGAGCAGTTGATCGCGGAGTAGCTAGAAGTAAAGGAACTGGTCAACAGAGCACTTCTCTCTATGACTGTCATAGAAGTGAGAGATGAAGAACGAATTCCATAGAAGGTGTCATGGCTTGAAGAAGTGATCCAACAACTTCAGCAGTGCATCGTAGACCTGGAACTTCGTACTGTGCCCGAGACCCCTCAAGAAATCAGAGACCTAAGAGAGGAAATTTCTCGCAGCATAGTTGGTAGAATAAAATCCCTTTCCTTGGAGTGCAAGTAGCTGAGCTCTAGGAGTGCTCAGACTTATGAAAACCTCATGAAGAATCTATAGCTACAAGCATTGGAGTCACATCTCCAAGAAACAAAGAAGCATGTAGATACGTTACAGGTGTAGCTAAAGGCCTTGTCACCAGTCAAAAGGATGAATAGGTTTCTAGAGAAACGCATGACCAAGAAATAGATCCACGTGATCTAGACCAAAGTGATGGAAGTCTGTCAATGACTTCAACTAGTGCAAGAGAAGGCATGCCAACTGTTCAATGAAGTTGAAATCTAAGGAGTAGAAGTTGAACAAGTTGTGAGTGCAACGGAACAGTGCCTAGAAGGAGAAATCAATGACACACTCATCCAGAAGTTCACTGAGAAAGAGGCAGTAGCATTGTAGTAGGTCGAAGTAGCTCGATCCAAGATTGAGGCATTCGAGGCAGAATTGCTCAGACCAGAGTGACTCGGGACAAGTCACAAGTGAGTGTTGGGGGCCTACTGGAACTTAACCAAGTTTTGAAGTTACTTGGTCATATTTGACTATTTTGGGGACTTCGACAACCTGTCAAAGATGGAGCACCAGAAAAAGCATAGATCAAGGGATATTGGCTTACTTTCGAGCCCCTTTTTGGGTTTTGGGACAATGTAATGGGAAAGGGATGTCGGCCCGTGGGTTTACACACATTTAGGCCCACTTTTGCAATGTCTAAATAAACATCTAGACATCTAGTAGAAGAGGATTCTATTGTATCTATGTGATATAGGCTAATTGCTAATAAGGGATCTATGTGATCAAGAGTTTTGTGCATTCTGTATAGACTTGCAGATCTTAGTGCAAGTCCTTGTGTGAAGATATAGAAGGCGGTGTGTTGAAAGCCAAGGAAGAAGGATCTAGAGGGCTTCACAGATCTTCTTTCCTTTGCGAAGTAAGGGTTTCTACGGCTTTGTGCTTATAACAAATTGCCCGACGATAATAAATAAGAAGAGTTGGTGGACGTAGCCCCAGGGTGGGGGTGAACCACATAAATCTGTGTGTTATTCTTAGTGCCTTGACTTATTGTGTTTATCTCTACTTTTTCTAAGTGCTTCGATATATTTAGATGGATATATTTATGCTTTGTGCTTATTAGATGTGTTTGAATAGCGGATGTGATATGTATGAAGATGCTTAGTGTTGATCTACTGAATCTAATATGTTTTACTATTACTAAGTACTAAGATACCTTAGATCTAAGTGAATGCTGCGATGCTCTGTGCTATCTGCGAAGTATAATAAGGACCGAATATTGATGAATGATTCATGCTAAGTGCTCTATAAGCAATATAATCATAGATCTGTGTCCCATCTAAGGTTGCAGACACCTGAGTCTTGGAACCACCCCTGCCTTTACCTCAGGTGAGACTTCATCTGCTTCGCAGGTGTTTTCGAAAGGGCTGGTAGTTAGGTTTTGTTGATGCACTCTTGTAGCGTTGAACCCTAGGTCTGCCCCTGTGCTAACAATACTCCGTGCAAATCCTTCAAGGATGAAATACTGGAAGGGGGTAATGAGAAATACCATTTACGTGCATCCCCATCCAATGAATACATGGACATTTTCATCAATATATATTCATGGTGGATGTCAAGTTGCTGCATCAAAGCATGAAATTCTTGAACATGAACAACATGGTTGTCATTCTCACCTTCATAAAATTTGCGCAACAGATCTTGGCATTCATCAATTTGAGGCATAAGATGTGGATAACCATCTATGGATGATAAATTGAGTGGGGAAAACCTCCTGACCAGGATAGCCTCCGTGGCCATTTAATTTGTCTCATTCTAGTGGAGTGACCAACAAATTTTGAACAATGGAGTCGCCATGGTGAATGTGCAGTCTTGAAGGTGTCCAACTTTAGTCACCATCTAAAGATGGAGATGTGCAATGTTGTTCTTCCCAGGGAGATTTTCAATATTCTTAAATTCGTCCCTTGCAGTAGTGCCAAAAATGTTATCACTAGGAATCACCCTCAGATTGCATAGAAGGTAATCCTAGTACCCCTCAGGTTATATGTAAATGTAAATGGGTTTAAAGAGGTTAAATGGATAAGACTCAAGCTAATAATGTTCTAACTCATAAATCTGGGCTAGCATGCACAAGCAATTGGGGTCTTGATCAAATTTAGTCAGTACGTGGGAGTAAACGTGAATAGAAGGATGACTTTGGTGAGGGAAATGTAGAGGTTTTCTATGGATGTCAGGTCTTCAAGCAGCCTAAGGAGGACAAACTCAAACACAAAATATTCTTGAATTCATATTTTAAGGAAACTGAAGAACATCATAACAATACTATAATCAAACATTCATCATAATACGGCTACAAAAATCCATGTGAATATTTCAATCATTAATACTTCATTATCAAAGGCAAATAAGATGGAATAAGAAAGTTGACTTATATAAATCAAGAAGTCTCAAATCAAGTACATAACCAGAGAACTAGTATGCTTCATCAAAATATTACAAAGTGAGGGAGCCTATCTCAACCATTCGAACCTACTAAACCATTTGGAAAGCCTATTTATAACAAAAAGAGAAGGCAATAGTTGGAGGTGCGAGATGGCCTTCCTCCCATAAAATTCTCCAAATAGTTATTTTATCTAACAACTAGGCTAACAACTATGTTATAAAAAGGGAAAATGTTGGCCACTGATCCAACCAACTTTAAATTGACTTGATCTTCATTGATGAACATCCTATTGCATGCCAAGTCTCCTGTAAAGGTTGTAAGCTTGTCATCATGCTGCCAGCTACCATCTCAACCATTCTCCACATCATCAGCCACTCACAAGAATGATAACTCAAACTCCTTGATTCCAGGTTCCTGCTGGTAGCGTTAATCGATAGCGTGTTTGGTTGCAAGATTTTGTAGTGCCTTCACAAATTACTCAACACATTTCATAGCACAGTGTCAAAAATAAGCTTGCCGAATGAGTAGCGCCTAAGTCTGTGTATCTCTGAGTGTAATTTAGTCTCTGTTAAAATTTTGGTAGCACCATGCCTGTGTCTCTGTGTGCACAATTCGGTAGCACCATACTTGTGTCTATGTGCGCACAATTCAGTAACACCAATGCTGAATTGGTCTTGTTGAATGTGTAGCATCCGACATAAAAAAAATTAGGTAGCACCATGTAAGATTTATCAGTGCCATATTTACACCAGTCTTAGGATATTAGGTAGCACTATAGATTGTAGACTAATTGTATATGCAAATTAAACAATTCCGTAGCACAGTAGCGCTACAAAATATCTGTGCTATTTCTCTATGAAGAGATTAAATATTTGAAAATCACAAAAATGTTGAGCTAGATTTGATAGGAGCCTATAAAGCCTGTATAAGTGGAAAAAATAATACTTTCTCGATCACTTATCCTTGCAAAAAGGGGCCATTCTCAAAAATGGGGCTCACCTTTCACCAATCATTTCATCAACCTGACACTCCTTCTTATGGAAGGAGGACTTCCTTTTGGCACATCAACATGCTCTCCTTTTGTAGTAACAGGATTCTTCACTAGAACTATGATTTTCTTGGCTATTGGTTTCTCCTTTTCAATAGTAGCTTCAACCAAAACATTCAAATTTCTTTGAGCCATCTCATCCTTGAATTGTTGCAACTATGATTTGAGTTTTCTGTTCTGAGACTGAAATTCTTTGTTTTTCCTATAAAGATTCTTGAGCTTCTTTTGGAGAGGTTGGGATTTTCTTGTTGCAAATCTTGCTAAATCAAGAGTATGGCTGTAACCATCAGAAGAGAAACCATCAAAAGATCAAGCCTCTTATTATGAAGAGTCTTCTACAAAAGTATTTGCAGAAATTTGTATTCCAATAATTGAAGATGATGTCTACTCCATTTTAGATTTATTTTCTGAAATTCACGTGGAAGATATATGGCATGCATCTCAGGAGTCACATGTAGACACTTTTGCATGCACCATGCATGCATGTCAGGAGACAAAAAGAGAGCCGCGCACATCAGATGTCATTCTGATATTTTCTGAGAAACCTTTGTAGAAAACAATTGGATATTTGAATTCCTCTTGGGAAAATATCCAATTTCAAAAAAACAATCGTTTGAAAAGGAGTCCGGAAAGTGTAGTTATGATTGTTTTAAAATCAACAAAATTTTAGCGTTTTTCTGAAAATGGCCGCACTGTTTTCAAAGTATCATCCAAAATTTATTTGGATATTATTCATTAAAAGAAGATAAAGTGGATATGTGTGGACATATCAATGGTGTTTATACTTCATCATATCTGTGCCGACATCTACATCTTCAACAAAATCTTCAACGAGAACAAACTTCCAGAGTTGCGAGGTCTTGTTGGAGTGAAGGACACGGTTGCTTAGCAACTGCTTTTTGTTCCTTCTCATTTTTATTTTTTTTATGCATTGTAATTTTAGGGAGGTTTTTCCCATGAGTTTTTCCCTCTTTCCTCGTTTATTTCAATGTATCTTTTGTATTTGGGTACCTGACATGGCCTCGTAGCCGGAACCCATTCTTTATTTTCACCATAGTGATGTTTAGGGGGGGTGTTGGAGTTACTTCACACACACCTAGGATTTATTTTTCCTAAGGTTATTCCTTGTTTATTAGTCATAATTAGTCATTATCCAATCTCCTATATTTTAGGGGAGAATATTCCACCTGGAGAATATTCTCTTTCAGTTGACACTTTAGTTTGACTAGTTGAGTTGAGTTTAGATGCTGCATTGGTTTTGTCACCATGCAACATTGGGATCATCACCAACTCACTACTCTTTGTTCAGTCAATTAACTAAAGACTAGTTGACTAATTAACTCAACTAGGTGGCAGTTCAGTCTCGTAACTGCCTGAGAGACTAGACTACGTGGCAGTTCACTCCAATAACTGTTGGTGTGTGTCCAGATCACTCTATACCACCACTATGGCTCATTAGTTACTTATGTAGCCTATATCTATTGTAAATTATTCACTCTTTGAATGTGGAAAATAGTTAATGAGAATTATTCCATTCTTTCTCTCCTTCTTCTTCTTTTTCCAATTCTCTCTGCAAATGTGTGTATTATTGTTTAGCTAGATCTATTCTATGTAGGTTCAACACATTTACACCATGATTTCTTTCATCTTAATCCTTTCAAATATGCCTTTGGATTTCAAACAAGCCACCTCCTTCCTAGCTTCCCTGAGCTGTTTAATCAATATTTTGAAGGTTTGGTTGCTAGGTGGAGTGGTGATGTTGACAATCTTCTTTAAGGTTTCCTCCTTCTGTTGCACAGGGAATGCATCCACCATATCCACAGGATTCTCCATGCCTTTTCCCTTATCCCTCTGCTTATTCATAATAGAATCCTTTGGTAGGACTTGTACTTCAACAACCTCTTTGAGAGCTGATGATGTTTTGAAAGGTTTTCTGACCTTTGTGCTAATTGTTGAAGGAGATGAAGAGAAGTGCAGTTTCATTCCTTTCTTAACTGTGACTTTAGTAGAGGAAGGGAATTCTTTTAATTTTGGAGAAAAAGGAGTTGAAAGGTCTCTCTGAGGAGAAAGATAGGCCTCCTTCTCTGTTTCTTCAACTGCCTTTATGACCTATGGGTTTTTAGTAGGGGCCTTACTCTTTCTTTTCTTTCTGATTCCTATTGGAGCAGTGCTAGTGGATGGTAGAGGACTTTGTATATTTGATTATGGGGTGGATGCTATGTCCAACTTCATGTGAGAAGAAACAATGAATTGTTCCCATGGAATGTTCTTCTTTCTCAATTCTTTTGAAACCAACATTATAATCAACCCAAAATGAATGATACTAGTATCCATAGCCTTAGATTTGGACTGGAATCTGTTAGACATTTTCCCTATGCTCCTCAGCAATTAGAAATGGATATGCATTTAATATTTACCAGTAAAATGAAGAAGAAGCCTTATATCATATTGTTATAGTGTATTAAACCTCTCCTCACATGTGAAGTATCTTTGGATGATCTTCAAAATTTTATCAAACTCTTCATCTAGATGAATTCTTGGTACCCCTTTGGACAGGTTTTTAGTATAATACTCTGGCTTAAGGAAATCTTTGGATAAGGATGCATTCAAAGCCATAGATTTAAACCATTTCTCTCATGTGATAGGAATCCATGTGGATGCTGAAATGGAGGCTTCAGACACCTCAAACTCTAGGTCTCCTACCTTAGTCTTCAGGCCATCAAAATGTGATGCAAATTTCCTTGCCACCTTAGGATGGCAGAATTTAGTTCTAACCACAGATTTCTTCTTCTAAGGTG
The DNA here is from genome assembly GCA_032191745.1 of Picea mariana. Classification (NCBI taxonomy): domain Eukaryota; kingdom Viridiplantae; phylum Streptophyta; class Pinopsida; order Pinales; family Pinaceae; genus Picea; species Picea mariana. The sequence goes on along the minus strand of JASDQU010100451.1, from coordinate 371,631 downwards.
TCTCCATGGATCAGGATGAGAGTTCAAAAGCTATGGTGAAATGAAGGCTAGGAAAACAACTAGAGTCAGAATTCAATAGGATATTGATAGTGAACAATGGTTGTCTTTACCTAGGACTCTCCCCTATCTCAAATTGCTTGATGGATTTGGAAAACAATGGCTGCAAATTTCCCTCCCCTTGACTGTTTACAAATCTTAAAGATGAGGAATAGTAATCTGATGAAGGAGACCATTGCAATAGTCTTTGAAAACTAGTTAAAAACACTCCAATCCAAAAGTGGAGGAGGCAAATGAAATAACAATGAGGTTCAACAATGCTTTCGAGTAGCGTAGCACGCATGCAAGGGGTAAACTTTTCTTGGGAACTCAAAACTTGGGAGAAAGGTGAATCGATGTCTTACCACTGAAAGCCAGGTTATGGTGACTATAGGTTTATGTGAGAGACAAATTGATAGAGAAGTATGAGGTAAGGGTTCTCTTCCAATTCTGCAAACACGATTGCTACCAAAACTCCATGCGATAATTACTACCCAAAATTGATATGTAGAGGGGGGAAACCATGGGATACCTGGAAAATTGATGATAACTTGGAGCTAAACAGTTGTTTAGGATATTTCCATGAGCATCTTGGCTTCCAAATCCACCTCAACATCCAACCCTGTAGCGCCACTTCCAACTGGTCCGAACTGGTAGTTTTAGCAACACTGAGTTTTGAACATTCAAAACTTGAAAATCGTTAGCAAGATCCTAAATATCAAATCCTCGAAGGAATATTTTAACTAAATAAGGTGTTGAAAACAAGGCATACATGACATCAGAACTATGATAACGAATCATGGCACAGAATGAAGGACAAGGAGTGCGCTACAGAAACTCTTAGTGAGTTAGGAGTGCTCCTTTTTCAAAACGTTTATTAGACCATTATAAGAGGACAAACGGAAAACATGGCAAAGATATGAAGGTATGAATGAGGAGAGTGACATGTCAATTTAAGTGGGTCATGGGATGAGTCAGGCTTAGTGTCAAGTCATGAAGTTAGTCAAAAGATAAGCCAAGAAAATGATCCTAAGCCAAAAAATTAAGTGAGGGTCAAAACTTGAGTCATCACTTAAGCGCTCATTTATTCAAGGTAACCTAAATAAATCACACTTTAAGGGAATACATCAAAATTAAAAATCTAAAGGCTTAAAAAACTTAAAACTAAGGGCTAAAGACCCAAGGCAACTTAGTGTGATAACACCCTCCACGGGTACAATTTCCATGGCCTCATCTCTATATAGTTGGTTAATAAAGGCCTCTGACATCCTTGGAAAGGATCTCATCAACCAACAACATCCCCCACAAAAACCTTCTCCTATCCACGACTTGTTCCTCTCCTTGGGGTTAGATCCATCTAGCATGGATGCTACAGGAGGCATCACACCTCCTCCCCTAGCATGATGTCGTCCACCTCCATGGAGGCCTCTAACCACAATTACCGTAGGAAACTTTCAATTTCAAATTAGTGATAAATTATTAATCATGTCTTTAATACAACGGAAGGCATAATGATCCCAAGTCGCAAGGTTGAACTCACTCTAATACCATATGTAATGGCCCCTCCATTCGACAACGAATAGTAATGTACAACAATTATATATATATATATATATATATATAAATAAAATTTAGCATTAAGAAATTGACGTCATCACATAATTCACAACAATGCATAATCACATGACATCATAATTAAAATCGACACATGATCAACACATAAACATAATAGCGATGCAACTCAACACATCATAATCAACTGAAGATAATTACAAATAATGATCAACCAAGTCCTAAATACTAAATAACTACCCTCCCAACCTATCTTGCATGGTTAGGACCTCTAGGAAACATAAGCAATGTTGAATCCTAGGATTTATCCAATTGATTTTTACCACTTAAGGTATCAGGGCTGGCGACTGTTATGAGGAACAAGAAGGTATCTATGCCCCCCCTTAATCAATAACAACTCATGAATCCAGACTATATTATCAGTCATACATCAAATTTAACTTCAAGGAACAAAGTAAGTTAATGACATAGTAAGTTATCAATCAAGTAGGGAAGGGATTGGGGGATGAACAATGTGTTCAGACTTAAAAGGAAAAAGGGATGCAGACTCAATATGAAGTGAATAATTTCTCCATAGTAACTTTTCTCTCAAAGTTGAATTCTTCTCTTATTTTACATAGCTTGGATTTGGCCCATTTATAGCCTTCAAGTGGAACTGAAGGGCCATGTCGAAACATTTCCAGTATATGGAAGGTCAAGGATCATGGATCTCATGATGTGAAATGGAAACCTGACACCATTTTTTTAATTTTGGGCACAAAACCCGATGCACACGGGTTGTAGTGGTGTAACCTGCGTATACACATGTTGTATAATAGATAGGGTGTGTATATGTGGAAAAATAATGTTTTTAGCTCCGGGATTTGAAAAAAGGGACTTCAAGTCTGCATAGGTAAATGGAAAAAGTCTCCTTGTGCAAGTTTTCATAGGGTGAGGAAAATTTTACTATAACAGATGCCCCCTAATGTGTGAGGTCATAGGAGTATTTGCGATGGCTGAAATACATTATAATACCTAGAAGTGGAGTAATATATTTTCACGAACTAGTTTCTCATTACGGTTTACACTAACTTTGCGCACATGGCTTCCAATTTGAATTACACTACAGATCCATGTGAAAATATACCAAATAGCTATTCATGTCCATGAATAGGAAATACAAAGGTCACTACATGCCAAAGGCTATGATAGTCACAAATAAGGCCCAGTAAAGCCAATCTCGAAATCAATATGAAGATATCTGTATACACTGGAGTACAATCTGATCTCCCATGGTCACCGAAGTCATATAGGTACTGGTCCAATGAAATATAGAAACAACTGAAGAAAGTTATGACTATGAACTGATGTCTTCAAGTCTTCTATACAATCTGCCAAAGGTGCAAGTCTACATCGTGTGAATAAAGGATTTGACATCAAACACAATGAGACTTCGTTTGATTACCAATAATTAAGGTATACTGTTAAAAAATGCGAGACAACCTACCTATAATGAAAGTAGGTATCAAGGCACCGAGTACATTCTTACAAGTCTGAATAAAGGTGTCGGGGTCGAACACTTGAATAATCCATTGATCAAGAGACATTGATGTATTCCCAATTGTCGATGGAAATAGAACGTTCCGCTAATGATTGCAAGCCTCTAGGTACTCATAGGACTCTAGGTCTCGTCTCCAGAATAGATGAGATGAAGTCGATGGAAGGAGACTCACTGAAAGGAGAGCATTGAGGAATCTCTCATCATTCAGCACAAGGTACAAAGAAGGAGCCTGATAATTTGGAGGAAATCGTATGAAGCACATGTTCAAGAACCAATGACCCTGTGCATGTTTTGTGAGTGCCATATGCAAGTGGTACATGAAAAATAAGCTCTAAATAACATCCAATAAGGAAAACTACTGACAAAAGAGAGGAAACCACCAATAAGGATAATCCCATCCAAGACACTGCATGAATCCCAATGTGTGAATAGATTTACTGTTGTCGAACACAAGGGAAACTACCCAGTCAAAGACCAATGATGAAATGTCGACTATTGGGTTCAAGGTTACCTACTCTTGATGAATGTAGGACTACAACTTCATGTGATTCTGAGACACACTGAGGGTATGACCAACATACAAAGTAAAGAGTTCTGAGGAATGGCCAACACAAGTTGATAGACATCCTTTGAACAAGAGCATGAGACATAGGGAAGAATCTGGAAACATAGACTTAATGATGAAACTTTTAGATGCATGAGGCATCAATCAAAATATCCATAGGGAATGGAAGAGTAACCAGTTGGCGGAGTAAACTCTCTGTAATGAGATGAGCTTCCTAAGTTCATGCTAAACCCAAAATTTTGATGACAAGTGGACTAAACAATTTTGTGCTCTGTTCAAAGGTGACACACCTGCTGCCAATATAAGATAATATTCTTTTCCCGCCTATTTTTTATTTTTTTTTCATAGTCAAATGAATGTTATGATACAGAGGAGGAAATGAGTGTCGCAAGTAAGAAATCTAGTTCCAATAGTGGAACATACCTATGCTCAATGCAAGGAGGTGCATGCGGGAGATGGACACTCGAGGGAATGTTTCCTCTTAGGTATAGGGTGTCAAGCTGAAAAGGATATAAACAAGGCTCTGCTTGGTTGATGATGCAAACTGCTGAGGTGAAAGACTTATAACACAAATGCAATAACCAGAAATAGGCTCAATACTACAAGCAAGAGAATGAGATGCAATTACAACTTAATGCCAAAAAATGTCATTTTTCATAATATTAGTCTACTTGGTTTGAAAAAGAGATAAACTTGCACCAAATAGACGTCCTTTCAAAAACAATTTACGAGTGTGAAAGAGACAAGTTCACTCGACAATCATTTCACTTTTTGAGAGAGTGGGAAAAGAGCTTAAATCAGACTCATTGGGAGTCCTCTAGGTATAGTTTAGCATGTTTATGAGTAAGAAATGAGGTTCAAACATAAAGTCATGTATTAACTATAAGGGACTCCCAGTCCTACAGAAACAAATCTATGCAATGGCACCAAATGAAGCAGGGTATCCAACTAGGGTACCCATGTTTGGTAAGTCTCAACCATTCGATAATGACATTTCTAGTTGCATATAGAACATTTTGTGTCGCTATAAAATGGATTTGTACCTAAGGCATCCGAGCTGCAGTCATAGGATGATGAAAGTGTGCATGATGTATTGGATACCTATCATATATGTTGGGTAATGAAAATTCCTGTCAAAGTTACGAACGAGAAAAATGGTGCTGAAAACCGCAAGAATCCCTAGATAAAACTACAAAAACCAACTCTATTCACTATCATATTAGTCCATTAGTAAAAAATATTGTATGAAACTATGTAAAGTGGGTAAAATTTTTCTATAAGTAGTAAAAAAAATGATTTTACTATACCATTTGTATTTTTAACCCAAATAGTGGATTTTGGACCAAATTGCCTCTGAATTTCAACTGCTGATTGCAGGAGCTACGAGCGCAAAATCGACGAATGTCTGGACTAGGTAAATCATATTTCTCTCCTCTTTCTCTTCAGTGGATTAAAATTTGTAATTAGGGATCATTTTTTAAGTTATGTAGGGCGCAACTTCAAAACCGAGGTGTACGCGGGCTACAGTTTATCGAGTTGCGTATACACATACTTATACAAGACTATTTTAAAAAGCAACCAGCTTATAAGTAGCCCTATACGATATTTTGTACACTATAACTCGCATATATGTCCGTGGATAAGGTTTTTTACATGTTGCTAACTCAAAAAAGGGATTGAATCTTGTAGGATGGTGCTAGAGTGGAGAGAAACAGAGCATGAAGAGGTGGGTGTTGTAGTGGAGAGAGATCCAGGGGCCCAAATGGCATTGAAAATATTTGGGATATACAATTTTTGGGCTCTCAAATGTATGAGGGATCAAGTGATATTGCTTCGGTTGGTTGTGAACTACTGGGATCCGGATTGTGAGACCTTCAACCTTGATGGAAAACCATTAAGGATTGAAGTTGAGGACATCTATTTCTTGACGGGATTGTCACATCGGGGCGAGGTGGTCAACCTCAAAGCCCGAGGATATAGGAGTGGCATGAATATCGAGGATTACATAGCCACTAATTGCATTGTAGGGATCGATAAGGTAGGGAGCATACTCCCAATAAGATCGATCAACAATCTAAGTCTCACGATTGTTGTCTTAGTGTTGACACGGATCACAGGGTTGACCTCTTTGCACCAGACATCAAGGCCACTTATGTTCTATGCAATGGAGTGCTTGTGACCCATGGTGTACGACTGGTGCACCTCACTGCTGGTCAATATGAAGATCCAGTTAATAGACTACAAACTGGGTAAAAAGAGGAACTTTGGGTTCTTTTCTATCCTTTGTAGTTTTTTCTTCGAGTGGATTCTAGGCTTGGGACCTAGAGTTGAGATTATTCCATGTGGACCTCACAATCCATCCATGGCATGGTGGACCGAGGTGATGAGGCAACAGTGGGGTGTTAGGTTTCCAACATCCTACAACGATGACTTTTTCTTCTGGTGGAGTCGGTAGTTGATAACTCTCAATGACTACCCTTACGCACAAATTGACTTCATAGGAGATAAAATCATGCCCTTACCACCAGGTTCCACCTACAGAGACATAGGTATGTCACAATTTTTGAATATTTCATTTTTTTGTATTTTTGTATAAGAAGACAAAAAACAATTTGGATGATGTTAAGTACTAAATAAACATGTATGTGACACAGACGTAGGTCCACGATGTCCGAATGGAATTTCATGACATCGTCGAAGGCACCGGGGAGATGAGACAGCGGGAGGGGATGCAGATAGAGTGCTTCAAAATGTGCAGGGCAACCTATCTTGTTTGACACAGAGGATTCCTATGGTTTAGGTGGAGGATCTTCTAGAGGCTATGCAATGACAGGTGGTAGGTGTGCCCCATGCTTGGGTATGACTCTTTCCATGTATCGCAAAAGCCATAGTCTGCTATCATGACACTCATTCGACACCACAGGTGTAGATGTCATGATTATTGTATGATCAATTGTATATGTATATTGAGGGTGTCAGCCCCAATTTTATACTATAACATCATATATATATATATATATATATATACACACACACAGACACCTGGATCTTTGGCTTTACTTATGTTACAATGTGTACATTGATGAAATTTTTTTCTTTACTTTAGTTAGGTGACAAATGCCAATCTAAAAAAAAATAGCATATGCATCAGATACATAATTAAAACTTCTAGGTATGTGATGATAACTAATAAAATCAAACTGTTTTTCTAAAATTCACACCTGTAGGAATCATCAGAGTACCGTAGGGTCACGCACACGGTAAGTGTTGTTCAATTGACATACTACTAACTAGGAGTCCAGGTGAACTTCTAACGAGTGAATACCATGTGAAATGGCATCACGTAAAAGTTCTATAACAACGCTATTTTTGACCACATTATTCGTGGATGGCCCTAGGAAAATGCCACCTGAAGACACCAGTAGACCTTAGGGTGAGTAAAGAACTCAAGTGATAGAATCAAAGTTCCATGTATGATGATTGGCCCCATCTACGAATCCTAAGTAGACCATAGACTATGTTGACATATGCCAACAAAGGGAAAACTTGATAAGAAAGCTGAAGATAACAAGAAAGGGAAAATATATATACGCTAAAATACATTAGTATGCAATGAGTTATGCCTAATATTGGGGCTCAAGAATAATATCTTTTCAAATAGATCCAATTCTTGGGTTCAACCAACATGTTGCCTTCATAATCTTCTAATTCATAGGCTCCTTTCTCTAAGACACATCGCACGATATAGGGACTGTGCCACATGGGTTTGAACTTGCCTGTCCCCAATGGTTCTTTGTCTTGATCATATAGAAGGACCAATTCACCCTCAACATACTGTCAAGGATAGAAAAAATTATAGTATTGGACCTTGACATGTATTTTATTCGATTCAATAGTCGTAGAGGTGTCTCAACACTAGTCATATAGACTCTCTAGTTGTATGAGGCATTGTTTGAGATCAGAAGTGTCAGGTAGGAGCGCAAGTGCCAATATAAGAGAAGGGATTTCACATTCATTAGGTAAGATCGACTCCACGCCATGTACTAACTAGAAAGGAGAAAAAATGGTGGAAGTATTGACCGAGGTTCGATATGCCCAAAGTGTTGTATAAAGCATGATATGCTAGTCAGATTTGCTCTGGCTGACAGTTTTTTGCAAAATGGTATTGAGAGATTTGTTTAGGGCCTCTACTTCTCCATTTTCCTGGGGGTAGTAAGGGGACTAATGACCATGTCTAAACCCCATCTTAAATGTTAGTTCTTCCATAATTTCATTATGAAAGTGAGTGCCATGATCTGTGACAATCTCACTCAGGATTCTAAACCTGGATATAATTTGATTGAATATGAATAAGGTGATAGTATTACCATCGGATTTAACTATAGGCATGACATCAACCCACTTAGTAAATTAGTCTATGACCATGATAATGTGTTGATTCCCCCCAACCGAAGTTGGGTTTCAATCCACAAATTCCACCCCCCACTTAGTGAAGGGACTGGCGATAATGATTGGATGGAGAGGGGTTGGATGCGAGTGCATTTTCTAAGTGAACACCTGGCATGGGTGACACTTATTAACTGCTTTGATAGAATATTTAAAGATATATGGCCAAAAATAATCAGCTTGCAATATTTTCTGGGTTGTAGCAAGCCTAGATAGATGACCACCACAAGCCCCATTGTGGGAGTCGTCTAGGATAGACTCAACTTCTTCATGATTTAAAACTCAACGCAGGATATTTTCTATTCCCCAATGATATAGAGTGTCGCTGATGATAAGATAGTTCTTATCTTGGTATCATATACGTCGTCGGTCATCTCATGAGAGATGATGAGGCAACTTCAAAGTTTGAAGATATAGAACAATATCTCCATACCAGGGGTTTGACGATGAGACAAGGAAAATGTGTTCATCCACAAATGAATCAACATGAATAACATCCTTGTCTAATCAAGGGAAGTCTGATATTAACTCTATGAAAAATATTTACTTTTTGGACTTCGCAGAAGCAAAATCGAGATCGAACTCTTGTAGAATGACAATCAATTTATTGTACCTTACCCCTATGATACACCTAGTAAGGATGTATTGAAATGGATTGACATTGGAAACCAAAGTATTTTTACAAATAAATATACAGTGTTGTAATCGTTGGACTGCGTGAACGACAACCAAAGATAGCTTTTCAACATGAGAATACTTGAGCTCAGGGCTGACCAAGTTTTGACTAAGATAGTAAATGGCGTGCTCATGGAGCTCATCATCCTCCTGAACCAACACCATACCAATCGTCTCTTCGTACGTGGTAAAATAAAGCAAGTAATCTCTACCATAGTTTGGAGACTTCAGCAGAGGTGTCGATACCAAGGCTTTCTTCAAAGCATCGAAGGATTCTTGGGCTTTCTCATCCCAGATAAAAGGAGTGTCCTTCCTCAAAAGATGCATGAAACCCTTAGTAATATTGTCATTTTTCACTTTAAATCATCGTAACAAGTTATCTTTCCCCTGTAAACCTTGAAGTTGACAAATAGTGTGCGGGGGAGGAAATCGAAGTATTGCCTTTACCTTTAACCGATCTACCATGATCCCAATATCAGAGACTAAAAATCCTATAAGTCGACCTGACCTAACACAAAATATGCATTTATGAGGGTTCAACCGGATGCGATAATGGTGACATCTTTCAAAGATTATCCAAAGGTGCTTAGGGTGATCCATTCTCTTATGGGAGTGAGTAGTAAGATTGTTAAGATAAGATTCAACTGTATGCTTGAGCTCGTGAAATGTGAAGGTCATAGCACGTTGGAAATTTTCTCTGTCATTATTAACGCTGAAAGGCATCTTATAGTATGTGCAAGTACCCTAAGGGAAATTTTTTTTTGTCTTATATTGGTCCTCAAGTTTAATCTGAATTTGGTTATACCCTGAAAATCCGTCCACGAAAGAAAAAAATTTGCTTCCCGCACACTCGTCGATAATCTGATTGATGAAGGGTGTCAGGAAGTTGTCTTTGGGATAGGCTTTGTTCGTGTCACTAAAATCCATGCATATGTGGATGGTTCCTTCATTTGTAATCACAGGAATGGAATTGGATACCCATTCAGTCAAGGGAACCGGGTAGATAAAGCCAACACTAAGCAGTTTTTCTACCTCTTCCTTAATAGCAGGGGCCTTCTTGAGATTGATATCTCTAAGAAGTTGTCGAACATGCTTGGCATCCGAGTAATTTTTAATCTCATGTTCGAAAATTCGATGGTCAATTTCTGGCATCTCTTCATATGACCAAGAAAATACATCTCAGAATTCCTTGAAGAGCTTGGTGTAGATCAAAATTTCTTCTGGTGAACAATCCACACCGATGTAGACATTTTCAACCTTGCCAGGGGGATGAAAGATATCCATTGTGATGGTAGGAGAGATACTCGCCATGTTTCCTTTGGAATAAATGCTGTACATATCAAGTGGAACTATGACGTGACCGATTATCTCGCTGAAGGTAGATCTAAAATTATCTTGTTTGATTCTAGCAAGCTCTGGAAGAAAATAAGAGTGATGATGCATATCATCCTGAGGCCTGTCAGAACCATTCATGGCCTCTATGATTTCTTCCTTTGAAGGTAAATTCTCATCGAGGTAGTCATGTGAACAAGAAGAGCTTTATAATAGGATCCTCCTCGTCGATCTGCAAGGTAACATGATCCAGATCGATGGAAGAGTCAAGAACAACTTGATATGGTATCTCCATTGTCGATAGTGGCATGGCCATTCTAGAATGTGACTAAACTTCACAAGATGTAGTCGAGGAAGGTAGGATCCAAGGATCGTTAAAATAGGAAGTGTGGAAAGGAACATACCTCTCTAACGAAACGCGCTAACTGGACATGGAGTATATATGGTGAACCAATGCCATGAACTTGAAGGTACCCATAAGGGATGAATACATTCTAACACTGATATTCTAATTTGTCGGCTGAGAACTGTCGGTCACGGGGATCGATCATCCAACGGATCCATTGGGGCTACCATACGCAAAGGACAACTGGTCGATCATCATGAACTTCCCATCGTGAGGAAAACAAAGATTATGGAAGACAAACAATATGATGGCAGTCATAACGTAAGTGTAATTGCATCCTAGTAACAAGTTGTAATCAAGGGGCACATCAACCACCTCAACATCCACCTCTACTGTCTTCCCACGTAACTATTCCAGAAAGGAAGGAAGAATATTGTGAGGGAAGAAGGAACGACTGTCAAAAGAAATCAACATGGCCAGAGACTGAGAAAGGGTCGAAGAGCCGAGGGCTTTCCAACAGACTAGGGACATCACACATGTTGCAGCACCTTCATCAACAACAATACTCTTGATGGTATACTTTGAGTAACCCACGTGGATTTGTAATTCCACTTGGTAAGGCAAGTGAGGCTTCACATCTGTGATTTCAAACTTGATAACTTTTGAGCCACAAGGATATAGAGCTCATAATGCAGATATCAAGGCATTCCTCTATGAAGGACACATTTGGAGTACCTCTAGAGCCAACATCGCACAAGGGGTTTGACCCAGATCCTCATCAATAGAGTAATTTTGGGTGGCTCTAGCATTAGTATTGTGGGTAGAGTGCTTGAGTACTCCTTTCGGAATACGAGGTGGAGGCTCTGGTTTTTCGATATGTAAGGGAATCTCTAGAGGAGGGGGTGACTCTATACCATGTACATTCTTTGGAGAAATATAGTCGCGAGACCAAGTGCCTACATTAACCTCATATTTAACCATATTGATACATAAACAGTCATCGTCTTGCATCGGTGGATTTTGAATCCCACTCACCACATTTACGACATTCGAGGAGCTTGATGCCATGTGATGATTATGTGGAAAAGGATTAGTTAGCATGGAGGGAGGTAGAGATAAAAGCTTCACAACTTCTGAAAGTATGGGGCGTAAATGGGTAAGGTGATTGTCTATACAAATCATAGAGGGAAACTTCACCTTCCACCTTTCTTTCTTTCCATCACCATCATTATTATTTGACTTCTCATTATTACCATTTTCCTTGGGTTTATTATTATTTTTCCCACCCTTACGATTATTATTACATCCTTTCTTTTTATTCCCTCCTGGTTGTTGGTTACCATTCGGGTTGGTTGATGATTACACAGAATGTACAACCATTGATTGAATGGGATTGGAGGACAAAGACTAAGTTGGCCCTCCTATAGACTAGTTTAGAGACAACTCTTTCAAATGGTTTGTCATCGAGTTTGCGAATTTCACATTGGTGGAGCCTACAATGCCATCGACATGAGGCCCAGGATTTTGTCTAGGTTCATAGTTTGACCTCAATGCATCTAGAACAATATCGTATAACATCCCAGACTGAGCATATATAAGATCTAACTGTTGGGATTTAAAAATCACTTCTTCCTTAGATGTAACCCTGGGTGTAAAAACATCCTTCGAAATATAAGGGAGGATAGACTTGAGGAACAACTCTAGAAGGAATTTTGGGGGTATGTAGGTCTTGATCAACCTCTTCCATCTACACCACTCCTATATGTGTTTCAGGATATGAGTGTCTTCATCCTAGCGTAAGGTCGATAAAAGTTCTAAGCCAACATTGTAACGAACCAACAATTGGAACTGGTTGAGGAAGACTATACCATCTGACTAAAGGTTCTATATGAACCCCTAGGTAGCTCGATATGCCATTTTGCGGCAACCCCCGTAAGGGTTTGTTGAAACAATCTTAACCAAATAGAATCATTGTTAATGGAATTCGAAGAGCACCAAAGGTGAAAAGTAGTAACGTGATCACCAGGAGCCTCACCATTCTTTCCTTCAAATTTTGGAATATTTGAAGGAAGCTTGGTGGGGACAGGGGGGCATGTCTGATCATGACACACATGATCATTCATTAACTTAAAAAAATTTGGTAGATTAAGTGTGTCCAGAAAAGGGAGATGGGGTTGCGGCATCTGGCCCCAAGCTCCTTGGAAAGATTGTTGTTGAGGAATCACAGCCCATCCAGGGTTTTGGTAAGCACCGTGTCCCTGTCTGGGATTGTAATACCCTACTCTGGATTGATTCATGAGGGGTTGGTTGGGCACCATTCCAGTAGGAATGTTCTGATGAGGTTTGTAAAAACTTCCCCAACAAGAGTGGATCCAGGTTGGGGGTTTCCCAAGGTATGAAACTAACCTCCTCTGGGTGTGAATCCAGAGGATAAAGGTGGATTCGTCATGCCAAAAATTTTGGTTGAAAGCAGTATAGAGGGGGCAGGTGTAAAGGATGGACCATAAGTAGTAGCTTGTCCACCAGGTTGGTTTCTCCATCCAGAAGCAACAGGATTAGACCTGAGGTTAAAAGGAGGAAAGACTCCAACTATAGGAGTCGTTTGCAGGACATGAGCACCACCAAATGATAATGGAGTATGTGGAGGAGTTTTCCCCCCAAGTCCAATGTTAGTATTCAGACCAGCTGTTGGGATGGAGGTTGAAAATTGCGATGCGAAATTCACCAAACCATAAGAAAAAGGACTAGAGTCCATAGGGATGGATTGAACATTATACCTCAGTGAGTGAAAAAGGGAGCTGAAAGGGTTCATGGTTATAGGTTGAGTATTCACTATAGGAAGGGAAAAGGTGATGATAGACACCTCCTGCACTACAACCATTGTGGTTGAAGGTGTCAAAGGGGTACCATTAAGTATAGTAGGTATGTGAGTTGAAGGACTCCCAGTATATTTCTGACTCGATTCAGTACTCATACTTATATGATCACAAGTCTGATAAGTGGAGGTGTGTGTACCACGTTTGATAACTTTACGCAGTTTAGAAGGAAAAGACTCAAAATGTGGTGGTAATTGTAACAAGCGATGATACCTGTGGGGAAGCTGATATAGCTCCATGATGACTCAAGATTTGAGATATAAAAAACAAATCCTAAGGCCAACTAGTAATCAAAGAGAAGACCAAAATAAAACAAAAAAGGCCAATATGCACACAAACATGATAAAGTGGTTGAGAGTGGCCTCCCACCCTAAAGTAGGTATGCCTCACCCCAGAGGGGCTTGATACTCCCTGCTAAATATCAGAGGTATCAAAATCAGTTATAAGGGCCCTCGTGGGCTTAACAACTAGTTGGTAAGATCTCCCCAGATTGGTAATCCTCCATAAAGGCTGTATGTTGTCCAACCCTTGTCTGACCCAGGGTACCTATAGAATAACCCTTGCAAGTAATCTATGTGGTACCTATGTCAAGAAAATAAGAAACCATGATATAACCAATGCATAGGGGAACCGTCGTAAGTTAGGTCCACCATATGGGCCTGGTAAAAAAGACCAAAACCTCAAAAGCACCGCCTCTCACACAAGTAAAGGTACTAGCAATATCCTCATATATGAATAGATCCCCATAAATATATTTGACTGTAAGAAGGTATCGGGGGCATATCCTTTCAACCAACCTCATCCGACCTCATGTTTAACTCTGATTTAAGCGGAGCCTCCTAAAATCAACAATTATACAATGGATTTCACCACTCCCTTAGTCAGACACATATTTTGATTAAATAGCCTTGGAAAAGTTTACTCACAAAATCCTATTCCAAGGCTCTAAATCCTAAGCTAGTTGGTGCACCATAGAAAATAAAATCATTTCTAATCAATTTTAAATTATCACTGTTACTTTTAGTGGCCTTGCTTACTCAAAAAAGGTGTGGTCATGAAACTAATTATGTTATGACCCAACAAATAAAATAAATGAATATGAATAAAATGCAAAGTCCTAACTTCAATTCTCAATAAATGATATGCTTTTCAAAATGCAATTTTCGATTTAGTTATGCAATTCCAAATAAGATGCAATCTTTCTTTACATGCACTAAGATCAATGATAAGAACCCAAAAGATCAAATGCCATCAATGCAAAATTCCTAATATTTTTGTATTTTAAATATAAAAGAATGAAAATGCAAGGACTGAACAATAGCTTGATATAAAAATTCTATTGTATGTAAACAGAGACAATCCGAGTAGGATATCAAGAAGCAAAAACCCATCCCATGATGAAAGGACAATCAAATGAAAAGGATGATGAGAAATGCACTGCCCAAAAATTCAACCAAAGAAAGATTTCCTATCATTCCACAGACACTTAATAGTCATAACAGAGACCCAAGAAGAGTCAAGAACCATCAAAAATTACCCAACAACCATCAAACCCAACAACCAAGCAACAAAGGGTGATGTATGTGATTGTTCATGAGAAAAGCACATATATACGCCTCTTGCAGAAGGACATCATGTGTATGTACACAATTGTCAGGTAGAAACCCACGTATATGTGATAAAACACAACCAGGATAAGGAGAAGGATAAGAAATGCAGACCCAGAATAAACAGAGGCTTTCAAGCAGTCATATGACAAGAAAATCAATATAAACGAGAGAAATCAAAGGAGAAAAACACTCCAAACCCCCAAAAGAAGATTTTATCCCAAGTATGGTTGCTAATTCTGTTACAGGGAAAATCTCTCTATGGCTAGGGATAAACCACAACAGACGGAAATGACTACAGAAATCAACTCTAATATCAGATATACTATATAAAAAAATATGTTAACAAGATAATATAAAAAGCCTACCTCATCTAGACGTTCGATGAAGTCCACCGTTAAGCACTTGAATCAAATCAATACACCTTCAACTTGTCCTCAACAACAAAGAAACACAAGCATATGGTGAAAATATATAATGTTAGCACATTCAATAGCATAATCCATCAACATTCATAAAAAATATGCCCATGGAATAACAATTTAAATATTTGCAAGATATTAATTGGACGAGAAAAGAGTATTTCTATTAAAATGTAATCAACAAAAGTGAATGAATTACGAACTTCCGTGTCGACACGGTTCGGAACCGAGAAACTAAGTCCCTTCCAGTTAAGGCTCCACCACTTCAATCCTCCACCAAAGGCAAACTCATATAAGATAGACAATGAAGTTCTCAATCAAGTAGGGAAGATATTGGGGGTTGAACAATGTGTTAAGACTGAAAAGGAAAAAGGGATGCAGACTCAATATAAAGTGAATAATTTCTCCAGAGCAACTTTTCTCTCAAAGTTGAATTCTTCTCTTCTTTTCAATAGCTCGGATTTGGCCCATTTATAGCCTTCAAGTGGAACTGAAAGTCCGAGTCAGAACGTTTCTAGTATATGGAAGGTCAAGAATCATGGATCTCATGATGTGACATGGAAACCCGACACCATTTTTTAATTTTGTGCACAAAACCTGATGTACGTGGGTTGTAGTGTTGCAACCTATGTATACACATGTTGTATAATAGATATGGCGCGTATATGTGGAAAAATAATGTATTTATCTCTACGATTTGCAAAAAGGGACTTCAAGTCTGCATAGGGAAATGGAAAAAGGCCCTCTGTGCAAGTTTGCATAGGGTGAGGAAAATATTTCTATAACACCAATCATACATCAAATTAATTCCAAGGTGCAAGAGTAATCATCAATTTTATTTCATGGCGCAAAATAAATATAATCACGTAACCAATCATACATCACATTAATTCCAAGGTGCAAGAGTAATCATCCATTTTATTTCAGGGTGAAAAATAAATCTAATCACTTCATTAATCACACATCATCATTATTCATGGCGCAAGAGAAATCTACCACAACATACCTCAATTAATTGACGCAATTCCACCTAAAAAACATTCTAACATAAACTACAACCTAAACTAGATATACCCACTATACTTATCTATCAATCATTAAGCAACAAAGAGTGTAAATGATTCAGAGAACAACACATAAGGAATTATAATATCACAAGAGCACAGGTAAAATCCTTGTAATAAATAAGATATACTCTAATAATCAAGTAAATTTCCCAGTCAGATTACATAAGGTCAAGCATCATGATGCAGGAGCATTGCATCCACGTCAGCAGCCAATCAGCCAGCCACGCCAGCGAATTCAAATAGCACATTTAATGGAGGCGCAGCCTCATTTCAAATTTGAATTTAATGTAATTGAAATGTCTTAGGCTGGTGAGCCATGGAATCCGTGCCTTTGTGCAGGCGTTAGATAGGATCGGATTTAATGCTAGATCGACTGAGATCTAGATCCAGGCGTTGGACTAGACAACCATTGATTGTAATTTATTAGAGTAGGTAGACCTGGAGGGAAGCGCTCAATGAGCCCCTCAGGTAAAAGAGATTTTGATATCTCATTTTGAGTCAGTCGAGTTAGAATAGTGATGGTAGAGTAGAGAAGAGCCAGAGAGAGCTCTGGAACACCATTGTAAAGATACAGGCATTGTTGTCATTTGTTAATATAACAGAGCAGTTTTTCCTGCATATTCTGTGTATATGGATGTCTATGTGTGTTCCCTATGTATGTTGTGAATGTATGATTGTTGATGCATTGTGCAGGAGTTTGTTTGATTTCAGATAAGGGTCTTTGAGGCTTCATGCCAGGAGCGTATGATAGGACGCTGAGGGTTCTGAGAGCCGGTGCACTGAGGATGCACTTCTGAACTCTGAGGAGTTAGACAAAGACGTGCTGAGGCATAGAGACTGACGTCAACAACTCAAGAGGAAGACCTCAAGGTTGCTGAATACCTTGGAGGCAAGGCTGTGTAGCTAAAACACAGTTGCAGACAGAATCACTGAGGATTCTATAGAGCTCTGCCAAGTGGGCATTGAGCATACGCACGGGTTGCATTGGAGAGGGACTCTACTGAGAGTTCAAAGGAAGAAAAATCATTGGGGATTCTGGGAAGTTCTGCCAAGTGGACATTGATCACAAGTGCAAGGAGTGCACAGAAGAAGAACTCTGTGGTGAGTTCGGAGGAAGACCAGAATCACTGAGCATTTTGGGAAGCTCTGCCAGGAGGGCATTGAGAAGGTGCATAGAGGCACAGGAGAAGAGAACTCTTTGAGTTCTGAAAGACAGAGGAAGAATTCACTGAGGGATTCTCACAGGGTTGCTGAATACCCGGAAGTACTCAAGAAGAGGCTTGAGCAGAAGGATAGCCAGGAGGGCATCCATTTCATTCTCCATTTGAGGGAGAAGAAGGATAAAATCCCAAGGGATCTAAGTGTTCGAAGAAGATTAGGAGAGACAGCATGGTATACACACGAAGACTCTACAGGAGGTAGAGGTTAAACCTCCAGAGATTTGAGAAGAACAAGCTCAGGAAGGGCATCGTTTCATTCACGCGTGAGGCTCGAACTTAAGGAGCTCGCGGAGGAAGAAGACAACAAAGGCTGAGACCTTTGAAAGAGTGAAATTCTCCCAAGTGTAGGGAAGAAAGTGCAGAAGCTCAGGAGGAGCAGGGACAGCTGTTTGATCAGCAGAAGAACAGATCTGGACCATTGAGGAGCCACAGTAGTGGAAACGGTGACAAGGATCTGGGCTGTTCGTTTGGGAGCGGATGCATGTCACGAGATTTCCCACATCAGGAACTTAGGCACTGGAGGTTGGAAGAGGAAGTCATTGGACTTCACAAGTGGCAAGGAGGCGAGAGCTCCATGTTGTGGGGTCTAGCTAACATCATCTCGGGATATCAACACTCAAGAACGGTGTGGGGCCGTAGGAGTCGAGAAGTGGACAGGTGGTACATCGCATCTCGGGAGCTCGTAAGTAGGAGAGATGAAATTTTGGTGTTAAGAGCCGCAAGGCGCGAGGACACGAGAAGGCGGTGAATTGGTGAGAGATTTGGAGTCGTCCATACGAGAAGGACAGGTCACAGAGATCGAGAGATCTCGCGAACTCGGGAGTTCATCGATTGAGAACCCAAGGTTGGGTAGTCCAAGTCACGAGGCGTGAGGACGCGAAGCAGCGAAGGAGCGAGAGGATTGGGACCATCCATTGAGGAGGACGTGTGTCGGAGATCTAAGGATCTCGCGAACTCAGAAGCTCGCAGGGTAAAGGCCCAAGCATTTGGTACTAAAAGTCACGAGGTTGCGAGTAAGCGAGAGAAGGACAGCCATTATATCCAAATCATAGGAGGACCGTTGGATTCGCACATGGGATCATGCATCGGAGCCTCGCGAGAAAAGGCTCAAGAACTTAACCTCGTGAGAAGCGAAGTCGCGAGGGAGCGAGGTTGCGAGTTTCGACACCTCAGACCTCGGAATTTGGCGTAGAAGTTATTCGACCCCGAGAGAAGAGAAGTCGCGAGGGGCGAGATCACGATGGCGCGGAAGTCCCGATTGAAGTGGCGGTGTGGACAGGTCAAGTCAAACGTCCACCTCGGAGTTTCGGTGCCTCGGATATCGAAGGTTGGAGAACTGAAAGTTTGGTATCACGTGTAGCGAGGTCACGAGTTTCAGCATCTCAGATAGGACTATGTGGGCCATAGCAAGCCAGTGAGTGGAATCCAGGTGGCACGAAGAACTCAGGATCTCACCGCGAGAAGTCCCGAATTATTGGCGTTAGGATGAGACGTTGAAAGGTCAACTCTTGTGTGCCTCGACACTTCAGCACATTGGGTGTCGATGGTTGGAAAATCAAGGGTTTGATATAGCGAGTCACGAGATTGTGAGGGAGGTAAGGCCACGAACACGGGAGTAGTGGTCATATGGTGGGAGCTGAGCCTGGAGGACCAGCGCGTGAAGAAAAAAAGAGCTTATTGGAGAATCGGAGGTCGGGAGTTGGAGAGTATGGTGACTCTCGACAACGAACACGCCGAAACCCCGAGAACCTGATAGAGAGTCGGGGATAACTACGGCTAAGTGCAGAAGTCGAGACAGGAGAGGAAAAGACCTGTGGACTGGGTCAGGAATTTGCATAGTGATTCTGGCAGGGGATCTAAAAAAAAAAAAAGCCGCTTCGGCTCAGAGAGAGAAGTCAAGGAACGATCCTGTGAGTGGGAGAGAGCGACAGGGGTACAGTCACGTTTTCCTTTTCATCACATCATAATCATTCTTCTATCTAGGTAACCGATAACAACTAGGCAAGGTTCAACTGAGGTTCCTTTTTAAATTGGAATCCTTTAAAGTAATGTAACGAATTGAGTTGATTACAATCCAAATTACAATCCCATAGGAATGTCGATCTCCTTTAAGTGAAGCGTAAGTAGATTAGTACTCGTTTACAACCCCAAAAGTGAGGCCCCAAAAATCTCCATGAGATTACCTTAGCATTCAATACCATTGAAAATATTCTTTTAAGAAGCCAGAAACCAATTACAACAATAGATAATTAAGGAATTCAACTGCCTTATATATCCATTCATAGATATATGAAGATCAATAAATTAGGTATTATAAGGATAGACTCAGACCAACTTACCTATCCATACACAAGGATTGGAAGGTCACATCATGACAAGGATGGGTAAAAACTAATCTAATTTACATTTATAATTAAAAGAGCTACAAGGGGATCATTCTTCCCACACCATATTAATAGGCTTGTCATGAAGAATCTTGATTTAGTTATCAAAGTCAAGGGCTAATAATCCCTTAAGGAAAACACTTTACATTGTGGATTTAAGCTACCATTTATAAGTTTCTTCGCAAACCTTCGAGGATCAACAACCATGAAATTCCATTCCTAAATCCTTATTTAATACAAACACAAGTGGAAACCCCTTTATTTTTTAAATAAATGACTACTCAATAGCCATTATTGCCATAACGATTCACACAAACAAAAACACCTATTCTTAAATATATGAAATTTCCATGCCATAGTATGTATAATCTAATTGTCTAAAGGTAAGGGACACCTGATCATTACACCAATGCATTGAGATGATACATTCTCACAATTATATATTCAATAAAATATTAATAAATTTTAAAATGACCACAATCCTTACAACTAGACGATAATCGGTTAAGTAAGATGGGCGAAAGGATCAGATTTCCTGTGCACCAAATTCACAATTTCATCTCTATCAAGGAATCCTATATAAAAAACTGAGGTACCATTAACCCAACTTCCCAATGGGGTATCCCTAGATATTACTCTTGGAAGCAACTTTAGTATGTCTATCTCCATCCACTTTTACAAGCAAATAGAGCTACCCATGTCAATCAGCGTTGTTGCTGCAATTGCAAACTCCGACGTCTGTTCAAAGCTCCTTGTGCTCTAGGACGCATAACCTAAAAACAATACATAATCATGGGAGCTCAAAATCCTCTATGCATTCTCGCTTGTGAGATCGACCACTATTCCATGCACTCTGCTTAGTGCCTCGACCCCTGATATTTTCCCACCATTGTTCCCAATTTCTTCAACGGTGAGAAAATATCCCTTGCAACGATTTAGTTGTTTCCAACGAACACAATAGGACATTCCAATTAGAAACGATCAAGAAGACCTAAAAATGGATTGGAAAAAGAAGAGAGCAAACACAAATTCCAAGGAATTTGTTGGGAAATTTAAATGGTATCAATTCCATACATTCTTATCTTCTCGGAATCCATCTAGAAATTCCAATCAATATTAAAAATCCATTACAACTTACAGACATCGCTAAAACCATATATATCATAAAAAACATAGTGTTATGCAATATAAAAAAGAATACCATAACCGAG
Source organism: Picea mariana (assembly GCA_032191745.1). Classification (NCBI taxonomy): domain Eukaryota; kingdom Viridiplantae; phylum Streptophyta; class Pinopsida; order Pinales; family Pinaceae; genus Picea; species Picea mariana. Next base: position 350,332 of record JASDQU010100451.1, on the reverse strand, counting down.
ATCATGGATTGGATGATGTTATCTAAACTGATGTTCCTTTCGACCTCCCACTTTCTAATGGTAGAGACTTCACTGGTACATTCCATCTAATGCTAGGGGTACTCTTCTTCCCCCTTATCCCCTCGAGACGCAAAGGGGTCATGAACACCCACAACCAGAAATCCTCTAGCTCTCAGCTTGCCTCGCAAGGTAGAGCCACCACTCTCTCTCAAGCACGGGTATCCCAACTCTCACAAGTAAAACATATCAAACATTTTATAGCATAACATTACCCATAACCAGTGTGACCTCATTTCCCATTTAGAACATTTTCTTTATAGGAGTTTCCTTAATGACACATTCCGACTTGCACAATTAATTCACTTTTAACTAAATAATTTAGAATTATTTCCCCCTTACATTTGTCACCCTTTCCCCAAGTTGCACAAGTAAATTCCTCAATTTATTTTAATTAATGTCAATTTCCCTCACCTTTCCTAAAAGCACTCATGGTTGTCTCTTTATTCCCCTTTTTCCCAATTAATGACTGATGCCTTACTAAGTCTGAGTTGAGTTAAAATAGGATTCTTCTTTAGTTAGACTAATGTTAACTAGACTCTAGATTCCTTTCTATGCATACACATTTTCTAATCCTTGTTTCTTTATTATTTTAAAAACTCCCTTTTAATATTTTACTACACATATGTGTCTTAAATCAAATCATTAGGATTACGTCATTTTACTAAATTCTTGTATTTATTTACCTCATTCCCCCTTTGATTTAGTTATAAATTTCAGTTTAGCCTCTTTACAAAACTTAGACTTAGGCTTAATAAAATTTTATTTGAAAAGGACTAGACTCTTATAGGAATTTATAATTAATAATTTACTCATTAATTAATTATTTTAAATTCGACAATGTCAAATTAATTTATTGTTTTCTAGGCCACCTAGATTTGTTGACTCAAGTTTCTTTTTAAATAACATGACATGCTCTTCAAGACGCACTCCCTTGCATCCAAGGGTGCCACTCGCCTTTTGAATGTTTTTGGTAGTTGTCCAACCCCTGGAGTCAACACTCCATTCGGGTGACCTTGTGGGAGACTAAGGGATTCTAAGGAATAAGGAACCTGCATTCTTGCGCACCCCTTAGAAATATTCATGAGCGACCATCTCAGCCTGCCCTCACAACATCGTGGACCTGTCGAAGTAGGTAATCGTTCACCTACAATTCGAGCCATAGTGGGAGTGCTAGAATGCTGTGATAGGGACTTTGCCACACCTCTCCCTCAATATATGGTCTATGTGCATGACCCCTTTACTCCTTATCTAAGTCATATTAGCAATCATTCGTTAGTCTGCATCCATCAACGAAACAATGTCATCGATCCACATATAAAATATACTATGATCAATCATATGTCACATATGATTAAATGAAATACTCAAACCAATACAATCCACTCCCTGACTCAATATGGAGTCCAAGAAGATCCATTGATGCCATCGACATCCACAATCTATCAATTTATTTCACACTCAGGAAAAACTCGTCAATATCATCTGTCAATACATATATCTCAAATAACATTAAATCACAATCATCAACATCATCATAAAGATCCATAATCAAAACATATAACCATGTATTATAACTGGATCACTTGCATGCAAGTGTCCTCAAGGATAAGTCAATAACATGTGCTCGCAAGAGTGGGATGTTACATACACCCCCTCTTGTTTTAAACTTCATCCCGAAGTTGTACAATATATAAAATGCAGTAATAAAAGTATATGACAAGATCTATATGTCTAATCTATCAAACAAATACGGAAATTGCTGGCACATATCATATGTGTCCTCCTAGGTATCCAAGTGTGGACTATACTTGTCCCACTAAACCTTGACTTGATCGACTGTTCAATGTTGTAGCTATCAAATGGAATGGTAGAAAATGTGGATTGGCACCATCGTGAGGGCACCCTCGTCCGACACCTACAAATAACTCATGTCAATCACATATGTAGGATCACTAACATAATGTCTCAAAATAGATACATGAAAAGCATCATGCATATGCCTCATAGAATCAGGAAAGACTAATCAATAGGCCACGGGTCCTTTTCTTTCCAGAACTTTGAAAGGTCCCAAAAACTAGGAGAGATTTTATCACCCTTTCCAAACTTGATCGAACTTTTGTGCGGTTTCACCCACCAGAAAACGTGTTCGCCAACTTCATAATTATTTTCAACATGATGTGCATCAACATAACTCTTCTACTAATATTGTGCTTCCTTAATCCTATGTCTTATCATTTTCATTTGTTCTTCCATTTCTTCGATCAATTCTGATCCTACCAGGACCCTATCATCAATTCGATCCCATATTAATGGCGTCTGACACGATTTCCCCTAAGAAACTCAAAAAGTGCCATCTTAATGGTACTTTGATAGTTTTCATTGTACGCCAACTCTAACAGTGAAAATAACTCTTTCCAACGCTTATGTTGGTCCCTCACATACATACGCAACATATCTTCTAAAATTTGGTTCGTTCTTTTTCTTTGCTCGTCTGTCTCAAGGTGATATGTTGTACTAAAGTTTAGTTGTGTCCCCAAGGCCTCTTGGAAACTGGTCCAAAAATGTCCTGTAAACACCAATCCTCTATTGGATATGATCCTTTTTGGAGCGCCATGTAATCTCACAATATTGTTGATAAAAACTCTATCTATGTATGGCTCCTGATATGTTGTACACATTAGGATAAAATGTGCACTCTTCGTTAGAGTGTCAACGACCACAAAAATAGAGTCATGCCTCCTTGTCATCACCAAAAATCCAACAATAAAGTCCATCGAAATGACCTCCCATTTTGATTCTGAAATAGTGTGTGGTTGTATTAATCCTGTCAGATGTCTATGTTCAACCTTCACTTGCTGACATTCTAGATATCTTGCCACATATCTAACTATGTCCGCCTTCATTCCTTTATTGAAGAATAAAGGCTTGAGGTTTTCCCTCATCTTCGTGACTTCCGGATGAGCCATATACACTGCCCAGTATGCTTCACTCAAGATCAAAATTATTACTTTGTCATTAGGCGATATGTAAATTATGTTGTTATACCTCAACAATATGTCATTTTCCAATGTATAACCTTCAACCTTGGTACCATCATGGTGTATTGTCAGATATTTTCCTTAACCTCTTTATACCAGTCATTGTCAAACTATATAGTTAAAATCCTTTCTCGAATATTCATATGAAGAGGTATCACTGAAAAATATGTCTGGTCTCTAACTCAATGCATCTGCCACTCTGTTCACCATTCCTTTTATGTAAGTAATCTCAAAATCATATTCGCTAAGCAAGGATGATTTTAAGGATGGAAATTTATTTTAAAATGTAGAAACCTTGGCGAATCTTACTAATCCTTCATATGTCAACTATAAATGTTTGGCGATATTTTTGTAAAAATATTTAAATTTATAAGTATTTTATATAGTTTTTATAAAATTTTGGCGATTTTAAAGGTAAAATAATTTTATCCTATAGAATTTGGGCGAATCAATTTTAAAATAGCGAATCTCGTTTTTGGAAAAACCATGGAAAATTAGCCCATGAGCGAAATTTAGCCCCTAAAATCATCCATGTCAATGCTAAGCAATTATGAAAAACGCCTTTATCGCATGTTCAAGTCACTCTGCAAAAACATGTGTTGCAATCCACAGTGATCTGTTTTTAGTCTGAAATTCCATCCAATCATATAGTTTCTCCACACTCTCAATGCATAAACAATGGCCAATAAATCCAAATCGTGCGTTGCATAGTTCTCCTCATGATTTCTTAATTTCCTTGAAATGTAAGCGATCACTCGATCGTCTTACATTAAGACTCTACCTAAGTCTTCCTTGGATGTGTCTGTGCATACTAATAATTACTTGTCCATGTCGGGGACCTTTAGTATCGATGCAGTCATCAATAGCTCCTTGAGCCTTTGAAATTCTTCCGCGCATTTCTCAGTCCATACAAAATTCTTGTTTTTCTTTTGCAGTTTCGTGATTGGATTCGCTATCTTTGAAGAACCTTCGACGAACTGTGAGTAATATCCTCCTAAACCCTTAAATTTGCGTACTTCTGGTATGTTTGTCAGCGCAGGCCATTCCACAATATCCTCTACCTTTTTTGATCCATAGCTATATCTTCACTGGATATAACATGCCCCAAGTAATGAATCCCCATTTGGTAAATGAAACATTTTGACAATTTCTCGTATAATTTGTTTTCTCATAAACACTATAGTATTAAGCGTAAATGTTCATTGTGTTCTTATGTCATCCGAGAATATATCAGTATGTCATCAATCAATACTTGAAAAAACTTGTCCCATTATTCGCGGAACACCCCATTCATCAAACTCATGAATACCCTCGTGGCGTTTTTCATTCCCAACGGTAAAAATGTAAACTCACAGTGTCCGAACCTTGTCCGAAACGTGGTATTAGGAATATATTCTTCTTTAATTTGAAACTGGTGATATCCTGATCTCAAGTCGATATTGGAAAACATCATCACACCTTTCATTTGATCAAAAAAATCATATATTCTTGGCAACGTATACTGGTTCTTGATCATAGCCTTGTTCAATTGATTGTAGTCAATACAAAGTATCTACTACCCTCCCTTCCTTCTAATGAAAATAATAGTCGCACCCCAAGGTGACACACTTGGACGTATAGTCCTAGGTCCAACAACTCATTCAACTACATTTTCAACTCCTGTAACTCAGGAGTTGACATCCACTAAGGCGTTCTTGCTACCGGTTTAGTTCCAGGTTTCAAGTCGATTGTAAACTCCAACTCTCTTTTGGGATGAAACCGAGTAACTCTTTTGGAAACATGTCTTCAAACTCTCATACTACTAGAAGGTTTTCTAATCCTTCTACCTCTCCCCTTTCATTTATTGCTAATATTACGTATAACTTACATCCCTTGTGCATACTCTTCTGCAATTGTACCTGACATCTCTAGCACTGTGGACTGATACTCATCCTGAAGGTTCTTTACCATTGCATGTATCCTATGGGCCTTGCCCGAATCTTCCACTGCAGTGGGTCCTGGTGATCCAGCCGCTCTAGCATTCTCAATAGAAAAATTTTGCAAGTAATGTGGCTCTCCACATGTCCAACATCTTGTCTTCGGTCTAGTACTCATGGTCCCTAAAGTAGAAGCTATTGGCCTACCAACCTGAGCTCTTGGTATGTTCTGCTGAACAGACCTAAACTATTGTTGTTGTTGGCGATGCAACTGCTAATGTGTTGGTCCTATGTAGGGATTCCTCTGTTGAGGAGTCGGTCGTGGAGGTGTCGTGAACGTGGATCCTCTAGATGTATCTTGATACTCTAATGTTTGTCTGGCTAGTGTCTGATGTTGTTTTGCACCTGATGTTGTCAGTCCAGTTGGTCTTGCAGGAGTTCCACCCTGACCCTCGTTGGTCATCTCTTCCTCCACTATGAGGGCCTTCTGGACTGCATCATACAATGTTTGAGGCATTAGGATCCTCACCTTGACATGAATGTTTAATTTAATGCCGAACTCAAACTTTATGACCTTCATCTTCTCCTTGTTCAGATGCGGGGCATACCAAAGTAGTTCCATAAATTTGGCCTCATACTCTGGCACCGTACGACCACCCTGTCGTATGTCATTGAACTCATAGAGCTGGTGCTCAATTAATTCCTCTAACAATTATCTCTCCCAGAACTGCTCCTCGAACAGTTCCGATAACACGTCCTTGACGACCATGTTTAATTGAGGTAGGAGCGTCTTCCACCATAGAAGAGTGCTCCCCTTCGGCTGAATGATTGTCATGCATACCTTCATGTTGGAGGTGTAGTCACGAAGTGCGAAGCACATCTCCATGTTCTCCAACCATGCCTTGGCGGCTGATTCATCTGTGGCACCCATGAACTTGAGAAACTTCACCATCTTGAGTTCTCTTATGAAGGCTACCATTGCCATCTCGAGCATGTTGTGAACCCTCTATTAACACTCCAAGATTCACTCCTAGAATGCAATTGAGATTAATCTTGGTAACATAGAAATTTAAATGGATAAAAATATTTTGAATAGGTGGATCAACAAGAGAAGAGTAAAAAGGAGGGCATCAGACTGTTGCAAATACATTCCATTGGGCATGGAGTTATAACATCCTACAGATCAAAGGAAATCAAGTTTCCTACCAGACAAAATGATTATGCAAATATGGATAGAAGAATAAAAGGTAAATGAAGAGAATAATATCCACATAACAAAGATCCTTTCTATAATATAGATTAAAGAGTGCTTGAACAATAATATGTGATTAACAAGCAATTATCACAAATCCTTTGCAACTCATGAATTCATTAACCAAAGGCAGATTTTGATATTTAAAATCTATAAATATTACTCAAGAAGGATGACAATATAAAATGATAACAAAGAACACAAAGTCTGATAAGAAACTCTCATGAATCTCTAATGGCAGAAATGCTAATTACAACAGGCCCTCAGGCTTACAATTGAGCAAATAAACTACTCCTCTAACTCTCTGCTCTCTTGAATCATGAATCCAACCCCCCTAGCCTCTTGTAAAATGAATGTATATCCATATAGGTCCTTTCCATATCACCCATTCGAACTCTAACCCCTTTCCCAAAATAGAAACAATTACAACAGAAAATAACACATTTTAACTGATTTCCTGCTTTTCAGGAGGCGAAATTCTAAAAAATAGGCTTCCAGATGCCACTTTTAATTCTCAAACCATAATATATTTGTAAAATATGAGAAAGGGTTTTGTATATAATATTTTTATAAATAAAAAACTCTCTCAGTTTCTTTAAATGCATCTTCAGCTGGCCAGAATAGGTGTCACAAAAACATGTCTCAAACATGAAATCACGAAAATGGAAAACATAGGGCTCAAAGATTCTTTTGAATATCCCAATCCATGACACTTGTGTGAAAAATGAAAGAGTTTAATGTTAATGGGTACGTTATTGAAAATAACCTCCTTTAAATTTTTAAAATTCATCCCGGTTCACCCAAAAATGTTCCTCGAAGTCAGCTGGTCAAAAATATCAGTTCAATAGTCTAGAACAGAGTTTCCATAGCACATTCCATAGTGCCACTTATCTATATAATATCTCTCTAACCATAACACATTTTTAAAAAATCAGAGAGTTTTTTTGTTATTTGGTAAGTTATTAACAAAAATCTCCTCCGTTTTTCAAAAATACCTTCCCATTTGTTGATAACAAAATTTTTAAGTTAGTCACTCAAAAATGGCAAAAGCGTCCTTGCAAAATAACTCTACAAAATTGGTAGCGCCCATCATGAATTCAGATATGTGGATTTGGTAGCAACACTGTGACACAATCATGTGAAATTGGTAGCGCCCATCATGAATTCAACTATGTGGATTTGGTAGTGCCACTCCTCTATTTTAGGAAAGTCTCCATTCACATAAGCTTGGTTTATAATGTGTGCATGGAGTTTCTAACCTGTGTCTTGGGTTGATGACATGTGCGCATGGCTCTCAGTCTTGGTGCTTGAGGAAGTTGGCACTGTGGAATCTCTTAATTCACCAATGCTACAAAATAGATCGTAATAATAACCAAATTTTTTAGTGCAAATTCATGTGCTAACATAGGCTCCATGGGGGATAGAGACCTCCCTGTGAGGCTCTAAGAAATCTTTTTGCAGCTCCAGTGCCTTAGTGTTGGGTTGTGGAGTCATGCTATGATACATCATGTTGAAGACAACATATTAACAACTTATACTACTCTACTTACAAACATAAATAAAACACACCTGCTCCTAATGGAGCTTATTTATGTACAAAACCTAAGCTAATTGACTTTTACAATGGGCTAGGTGAAGAAAAACTTCCACCAAAGCCATTCAAGCAACTTGCTGACATGAGTCTTTATAATTCCAATTATTAACAACATACAAGAGGAATGTGAAAGTAGTTTGAAAACATTACCTATATCTCCTATGACTGCTGCTAACACAGTAAAGTTTACAAGTTCCAAAACATTTGATAAATACAACTCCATATACACCCCTATAGGGTCATGAAAATGGTTACAAAACATATGGGACTGATAGCATATTTCTTCTTCCACTTCAGGCTTTTTATTGTAAACTGTGGGTACAAGTGGAAGAAGGATTGACCTAGGTGGTTGTTGATCCACTGATAACTGTTGATTTACTTCTGGTTGTGTATAGACAATCTCTTCATGTGCCTCAACTAAGGGCTTCTCCTGGTCAAATCTTCAAGTTACATCTTCTGTGACAAGGCCAACCTCTGCGTCATCCTCCCTGTCTTCATTATGATCAAATATATGATAATCTTGCTTCTCATCACCACTAGAATATTCGTCAAAAATTGGGTCGCCCTTCATATCTATGATCAACCTCTAAAACAATAATTTCATCAAGAATATAACTGTTAAAAATATCCACTTCAGGAATAGCAGTAATTGTTGCTTCTAGTTGTTCATACACATGATTTTCATCTGAAACAAAGTTATGAATGTTGTCCTCTCTGAATATAGGAGTATTATTTATACTTTCATTTGGACAGTGAATAAAATATTTTTCATCTTTATATTCGGCAGAGAAATCTAACAAATCTTGAGCACATTCTACATATCCCTCACAACAGTTATGACAAATACTTTCAAAGGGATAAAACCTTTTGCAGTGTTCATTGAATACTCTATGGAAATATTTCAAGGATGAAATGATGGAAGGGGGTAATTATAAATACCATTTACGTGCATCCCATCCATTGAATACATGAACATTTTCATGAATATATCTTCATTATGGATGTCAAGTTGCTGCATCAAAGCATGGAATTCTTGAACATGCTTAACAAGGTTGTCGTTCTCACCTTCATAAAATCTGGGCAACAGATCTTGGCATTCATCAATTTGAGGCACAGGATGTGGATAACCATCTATGGTTGAGAAATTGAGTGGGTAAAACCTCCTGGACAGGATATCCTCCATATCCATTTAATTTGTCTCATTCCATTGGAGTCACCAACATATTCTAAACAATGGAGTCACCATGGTGAATGTCCAGTCTTGAAGGTGTCCAACTTTAGTCACCATCTAAAGGTGTGTTGAGGACAAGATATGAATTGATCTTACTCAAGAATTTTTAGACTTTACTTGGATAAAGTAAAGTAGACGGGAATATCACCCTATTTTTATAGCCAAAAAAATTATATATCCTAACTCACAAGTCTTAATTACAAGTGCTTAGGCTAGTCTTTTATCAACAAAATGCTTGTTGGAAATTCACTTTTTATGTATTTTTCTGAAAATATCAGTTGCTGAAATAAATGTAAGAACATAAGTAAAGACACCAAGATTGTAATCAATATAAATGAGACATAAATCAATCCCTTATTTCATTCCAATTCACCAAAGAGTCATTGTGTTTACAAAACTTCACACAGAAATTTTGGACCCAAGTCAAACTTAGAAATCCCTAATGGAACATACAAAAGGACCTCTGACAGAAAACCAAAACCGAACTCTAAAAGATGGATCATCTTGCCACATATTTCTTCCCACTCGACTCTACACAATATTTGTTATCATTCATGAAAGTTAATTCACAAACAGACAAGTCTACACAGACTATCAAAGATAGATCAACATCTCTGAGGAACAAGTGTCTGAATGATTTGATTCAACCCTGAATGTTGTTGTCTATAATAAGACCTTCCTATCAAAAAAGAGAATTAGGCTATGATGGATATATGAATGAATGAAAAATGAACTATCTCAACATAACTCAAAGAGAAAACCTTAGCATGCTTTGTTCTTCTATCCTCCACTTGTTCCTCCCCTTATTTCATCTTTTAACAATTTAGAATTGGTTAGAGTAGTTGAACTAACTTATTAGTTAAGCTAACATAAGTCCTTAACTAACTTTAGTTAAGGAAGGGGGGAAAAGTAATAATCATAATAGGGTCATAATTAAATAATAACTAATAGGTGGGACCCCCTTGTGACTCCCCTAGTGACAACAATCATTACATCATAACATAATTCATTTGTTAAGCAAACACACCCCTTGTGTCTCCCTTCAAAACATGTTTTCCTTTGACCGTTTTAGCTCATAAAACTTGAAAATAATTCAGACTAATACTCATATATCCAAAATAAAACATGTTGTCCAAAATCCATGGAGTCCACTGTCATAAAACAATAAATGACATAAAAATTAAAACCCATATTTTCCAATCTGTGAAGCAACCCTTCCTTGGTTACTGCTGTCACCTCCTGATTTCCATGAAATTTCCTTGAGTTGGGCAGAGCCTTTAGGCTTTATCTCACTAATCACATGGGAAAAATCATCTCTCAGATGCATCCGTGAATACATGGATTTGTCAGAGTCATCGGAGGGTGAGGAAGGGACAACGACAACTTTTCCTTTATCAGATGCATGGTGAGCTTCAGTCTTCAATCTCTTGTTGGCATGGGAGGATTGCATTGGCGAGTGGTTAGGGGCAGCTTGGGCAATGGGTTTCAGAGGTGGGGGAGCAGGAAAGGTTAAGTTTGGCCAGCCACAGTGTTGGGAGACTGTCGGGTGAACAATCTCCTGCCACCCATCATTTTCTAGGACTTCAAGATGTAAAGAGACATGAGGAGGCACATGTATACCGAGGGATTGAGGGGCTTGGAAGGGAGGCATTTCAGGCCTCGTTTGGACTATTCCCTATCCAATCCAATTAAAGAACCTAGCATGGAACAATTGGCCAAGCGCTTCAGAATTAGCATCAAAATATATTGAGAACCTAGGCCTCCTTGGGCCTCGGTTCTAGTTACCTCTACCTTTGTTTCCTCAGCCATGGCTTCCCTGACTGGAAAAACTCATCATGTGTATGTTAACAATTAACAAATATTATTTTAAATAACCATGCATGACAACTCATTAAAAATACGAAATAGATTTGGCTTAGAATGTATCAGGCTCATGCAATCCAATCCATGCAAATTATTCTAATGTTAATCAATGAGCGGGGGGGTGGAAAACATGTTCAGGGATACATGAGGGGTTTGTAATTTGTGAAAAAATGATATAATGAAAGGGAAGAGATATGGTCACTTCTCAATGATAACAACAATCAACTGTAAGAAAACCAATAAACCTCACTGCAATCCACATAGAATTCTTCTATTTCTATCCAGTATAACACATAAATTTTCTTAGCTATGATCAATATCAGAACAAGGGGTGAAAAGTGAATATGGGATATGTAAGTGGGTTGTAATTAGAGGAAAATGAGATAATGAGAGGGGAAAAAAATATGTTTACTATTCATGAGATTAATCAATCAATCCATAACATCAACCAACAGTTAGAGGATTGAGTAGTAATTCCTGTGTATTTAACTAGTTCACTGTCCAATAATAAAATATCTAATACAACGCCATTACAAAACATAAGTACTTCAAAAAAATTGTAAGAGGTTATGTTCCTTTTTATTCATACATTCTTCATGTTATAATAGTCAACAACAACACTCAATCTATAACCATTAACATCCATCATTTCCATACATTTCCCCAATCCACATCTGTATTTGAAGGTAGTGTTTCCAAAAAATAATAATGAAGACTCTACTTTTGTTAATAGATCCAATTGAGATCTTGTAATGATATCCGTTACCATACATATATATGCAGTAGAAAAATAAAAATGATCAAGACCTCACATATCACACCTTAAAGGAAATTGACTATAACCAACAGTCACTATTTAGACATAGGCTATGCAGAAGCCAATTTCCAAAACCCTGTAACCATGTCACTGTGTAACAAATATCTCAGTGCGACTTAAAAATGAGCCAAACATCCCACACAACTATCATCAACAATGATCAATTGAAAAAAGACAAAAACACTTAGAATTCAGGGGTATCACATGGCATACAAAGCAATCCATCCATATTATATGCGGTGCACAACTGAGAGGGTTCCACGGTGTCATAATTTCCATAACCACACAAAAATATATAACCACGATATTACTCAAAAAAACTTTAGTCTGGGCCATTTATTAAGTCCGTTGGGAGTGACCAGGCTGCACACATTCAAGTGTATTTTACCAATGACAAGAGATGCAGTAAACATATCCAATCCAAACTTCTAATTCTCAGAACATCACCTACAGGATGCGACATGCATGAACCACACCAAACCCATGTGAGAAAAAAAATGAACCAAATAACCAACACGCCTGTCATCAACAATGGTCAATTTTCAATCAATAACGCACTTAAAGCTTAGTGGATATCATAAAAACAAGTCATCCATACTACGCACGGTGTGCAACTGAGAAAACTTCATGGTGCAACAATCCCGCTAATCACACATCAACATACAACCACAATATAACTCAATAAATCATGCAAAAGCTATTGATTTAGCCAATCGTGATTGACCAAGCTGTGCACACTTAGGTTTATTCAACCAACAACAAAAGATGCAACGGGTATACCCAGTCCAATAATTTTCTTTTCAAAACACCCTATACAGAACACGACTTGCATGAGCAACCCCCATATTTGTAACCAATTCCAACCATCAACCGAAACATCAAAAGTTTGAATACTAGTGACTGTATATCAACTAAAAAATTCCATTGTGGTAGAGGAACAACCAACCGAACAAGCTATGGTAGCTATGCATAACTAGGCATCCAATCGACACATGGTAGAGGCCCTTCCATAAAAATCATTGAGTTACTTAGCATAAGGTGAGTGACTGTGACCTTAAAAAGAAGATAGCAATGAAAGGCTTATGTTAATATCAGAGAGGCAGTGACGGGAAGCCATACCAACATGATGGCTATATGACCCACGGGTGAGCTCGTACTCAAGGTAATAGACCACAATAACTGGAAACCACTTGACAGGTGCAAGAGTTTCCCTATGCACCCCAACTTGGAGGTTTAAGGGTTTGCACACTAGCCTTCATAGGAGGAACGAAACTAAATTCAGTGAGACTCAGAGTCCAAGGGTGTATGCACAAGGGGTTGTGGTGCTTATGGACGGGAGATAGTCCCTTGGCAAGGGAGAAACAAGAAAACAGGGCTCTTAATTAAACCCAATAATCATGAAGACAATCATCTAGCCAAAAACCCTTCAACCAACATGCAGTGGTAATAAGAAACTATCACTCAAGAAGATTAACAATCCAATGAATTTAACTGATGAAAGATGAACCATCTATTTTCCATTTAAATCCAAAATTCCACATAGTTGCAGCACTCAGGACAAACACAAACCCACACAACTGAGCCAAAAGCATTTCATAACTAGTGTGAAGTCAAGAATGGCCGAAAGAGACATACATGTTAATCGAAATCCTTAAGACAAGGGTTGGTCAAGTGGTTTAACCCTCCTAAAAAACCGGAGCGTGAACACAACAACAAGATCAATAATAATCTGACTAGGGTGGCAGCCAACGGGAAGGGTAAAGGTGATGTGCAGTAAATGCATGTCGCCTCCACCCTCATCTGATTTACTCCATAGTACATGCCAATGATCCTTCCATTAACACCATTAATCAACCAGTGCATTGATAGTATCAATACATTTAAACCATAGCATAATCCAAGTTCACATAATAATTCAACCAATTGCAATCACCTTGCCAAATGCACCACCTATGTTTTCATTTATGATATAACTCAAATAAATCGCTTGACCACTATATAGTCCAAACGATCATGTATAGAATCATCACCAAATAGTGTGATCAACATCAACCCGAAACATAGCATAATCACCATAAAAATGCAAGCCATCACTTCCATGATCCACCAACGTTATAACATATGTATATCAGCTACCGATCCCTTTAAGCAGTCCATAACCAATGCATTATCACCTTTCCAAATGCGCCACCAAAATTTCCTCCATATGCATATAAAACGTAACTTAACAATATTTCATATCCATTTCTTTGTTAGCTAGGAATTAACCACTATCAACAAGTATTTTCATGCATATAGTATCGTAGAGCTAGGTCTCTTTTTTTGCATTAGATATAGTATTTTACTTTTCCTCAAAATGCCTTTATATAATTTTCATCAATATTTCTATTGTACAGGCAAGAAGAACAAATACCATAAATGAATAGCAGGATGTAGAGTCATGAAGGAACAATATCTCAAACATTAACTGATATCAACGACAACCATATTCTCATCAACCATGTAACTTTGTAGCGCATCATCGTAACATTGAAAATGAACAGACCTGATCTTCAAAAGTTCAATGGGGTCCCACCTACTAGCATTATTTAGTCTTATATAATAATAGGCTTAACAACACTTTGCAGGAAAAATTGCGTTGATGTTTTCAATCGTCAACAAGGTGGAGCTATGCAATGTCGTTCTTTCGTCAGATTGCATAGAAGGTAATCCCAATACCCCTCAGGTTATATGTAAATGTAAATGAGTTTAAAGAGGTCAAATGGATAAGACTCAATATAATAATGTTCTAATTTAGAAAACTGGGCTAGTATGCACAAGCAATTGGGGTCTTGATCAACTTCAGTTAGTAAGTGGGAGTAAAGGTGAATAGAAGGAAGACTTCGGTGAGGTAAATGTAGAGGTTTTCTATGGACATCAGGTCTTCAAGAAGCCTAAGGAGGAAAAAATCAAACACAAGATATTATTGAATTCAAAGTTTAAGGAAATTGAAGAACATCATAACAGTACTATAATCAAACATTCATCATAATATGAATACAACAATCCATGTGAATCTTTCAATCATGAATACTTCAGTATCAAAGGAAAATAAGATGGAATAAGAAAGTTGAATTATATTAATCAAGAAGTCTCAATTAAAGTACATAACCAGAGAACCAGTATGCTTCATCAAAATATTACAAAATAAGGGAGACTAGCTCAACCATTCGAACCTACTAAAGCATTTGGAATGTTTATTTATAACAAAAATAGAAGGCAACAGTTGGAGGTGCAAGATGGCCTTCCTCCCATAAAATTATCCAAATAGTTATTTCATCTAACAACTAGGCTAACAACTATGCTATAAAAAGGGAAAATGTTGGCCACTGATCCAACCAACTTTAAACTGACTTGATCTTCATTGATGCACATCCTCTTGCATGCCAAGTGTCTTGTAGAGGTTTTAAGCTTGTCATCATGCTGCCAGATACCATCTCAACCATTCTCCACATCATCAACCACTCAAAAGAATGATAACTCAAACTCCTTGATTCCAGGTTCCTGTTGATAGGGCCATTCAGTAGCGTGTTGGGTAGCAAGATTTTGTAGCACCTTCACAAATTACTTAGCACATTTCATAGCACAGTATCAAAAATAATCTTGCAAAATGAGTAGTGCCTGATTCTTTGTATCTCTGTGTGTAATTCAGTCTCTGTTAAAATTTTGGTAGCACCATGCCAGTGTCTTTGTGTGCACAATTCGGTAGCGCCATGCCTCTATCTCTGTGCACGCAATTCGATAGCGCCAATGCTAAACTGGTCATGTTGAATGTGTAGCACCCAACATCAAAAAAAATTAGGTAGCACCCTGTGAGATTTAGCAACGCCATCGCTACACCAGTATTAGGAGATTATGTAGCACTGTAGATAGTAGACTGATAGTATATGTGAATTAGATTATTACATAGCATAGTAGTGCTATGAAATGTCTGTGCTATTTATGTATGAAGAGATTAAATCTTTGAAAATAACAAAAACCTTGAGCTAGATTTTATAGGAGCCTATAAAGAATATATAAGTGACAAAAATAATAGTTCCTCGATCACTTATCCTCGCAAAAAATCGGCCATTCTAAAAAATGGGGCTCACCTTTCACCAATCATTTCATCAACCTGACACACCTTCTTGTGGAAGGAGGACTTCCTTTTGGCACATCAACATGATCTCCTTTTGTAGTAACAGGATTCTTCAATGGAGATATGCTTTTCTTCGCTATTGGTTTCTCCTTTTCAATAGAAGATACAACCAACACATTCAAATTTCTTTGAGCCATCTCATCCTTGAATTGTTGGAACTCTGCTTTGAGTTTTATGTTCTGAGACTGAAATTCTTTGTTTTGCCTATAAAGGTTCTTGAGCTTCTTATGGAGAGGTTGGACTCTTCTTGCTGCAAATCTTGCTAAATCAAGAGTATGGCTATAACCATCCATGAGTTCTTTCATCTTAATCCTTTCATATAGGCCTTATAATTTCAAACAAGCCACCTCCTTCCTAGATTCCCTGCGTTGTTTAATCAATGTTTTGAAGGTTTGGTTTGTAGGTGGAGTGGTGATGTTGACAGTCTCAACAGGATTCTTTATGGCTTCATGTTTCTACTGCACAGGGATTGCATCCACCATATCCACAGTCTTCTCAATTCCTTTTCCCTTATCTCTCTTCTTCTTCAGAATAGAAGCCTTTGGTAGGACTTGTACCTCAACAGCCTCTTTGAGAGTTGATGATCTTATGAAAGGTTTTCTAACCTTTGTGGTAGCTGTTGAAGGAGATGAAGAGAAATGTAGTTTCATTCATTTATTGACTGTGGCTTTAGTAAAGTAAGGGAATTCTTCTAATTCTGGTGCAGGAGGGGGTGAAAGGTCTCTCTGAGGAGAAACATAGGCCTCCTTCTCTATTTCTTCAACTTCCTTTATGACCTCTAGGTTTTTAGTAGGGGCCTTACTCTTTATTTTCTTTTCGGTTCCTGTTGGAGAAGTGCTAGTGGATGGAATAGGACTTTGTATCTTTTATTGGGGGGTGGATGCTATGTCCAACTTCATGTGAGAAGAAATAATGAATTGTTCCCATGGAATGTTCCTCTTTCTCAATTCTTCTGAAACCAACATTCTAATCAACCCAGAATGAAAGATACTAGTATCCACAGCCTTAGATTTGGATTGGACTCTGTCATACATTTTCCCTATGCTCCTCGACAAGTAGAAAGGGATATTCATTTCATATTTACTAGTAAAATGAAGGAGAAGCCTTATATGGTACTGGTATAGTGTATTAAACCTCCCCTCACATGTGAAGTATCTTTGGATGATCTTCAACATTTTATCAAACTCTTCAACTAGATGACTTCTTGGTACCCCTTTGGATAGGTTTTCAGTCTGATACTCTGTCTTAAGGAAGTATTTGGAGAAGGATGCATTCAAATCCATGGATTTAAACCATTTATCTCCTATGATAGGAATCCCTATGGCTATTGAAATGGAGGCTTCAGACACCTCAAACTCTAGGTCTCCTACCTTAGTCTTCAGGCCATCAAAATGTGATGCAAATTTCCTTGCCACCTTAGGATGACCCTTCTAAATGTTTTGGAAGAAAGAAAGGAATCCCACCCTTTGAAAAACGTCTCTAACCATGGGCTCTGCCTCAAATAAATGCATGTCTGCATGTTTAGTTATGACCATGGTACCTCCCTTGTGAGATTTCTTCTTATGAGGTGTCTCCATGGATCAGGATGAGAGGTCAAAAGCTATGGTGCAATGAAGGCTAGAAAAACAACTGGAGTCAAAATTCTATAGGAGATTGATAGTGAACAATGATTGTCTTTACCCAGGACTCTCCCCTAACTCAAACTTCTTGATGTCTTTGGAAAACAATGGCTGCAAATTTCCCTCCCCTTGACTGTTTACAAATCTTAAAGTTGAGGAATAATAATCTAAAGAAGGAGACTACTGCAGTAGTCTTTGAAAACTGGTTAAAAACACTCCAATCCAAAAGTGAAGGAGGGAGAGGAAACAACAACGAGGTTCAACAACGCTTTCGGGTAGCACAACGCGCATTCAAGGGGTAAAGTTTGCTTGGGCACTCGGAACTCGGGAGAAAGGTTAATGGATGCCTTACGCATGAAAGCCAAGTTCTGGTGATTGCAAGTTTATTTGAGAGACAAATTGATAGAAAAGTATGAGGGAATGGATCTCTTCCAATTCTGCAGACACGATCGCTACCAAAACTCCATGCGATAATTAGTACCTAAAATTGATATGCAGAGGAGGGAAACCATGGGATGCCTGGAAAATTGATGATAACTTGGATTTCAATAGTTTTTTAGGATATTATCACGAGCATATTGGCTTCCAAATCCACCTCATCATATGAACCTGAAGCGCCACTGCCAACTGGTCCGAACTGGTAGTTTTAGCAGTGCCGAGTTTTGAACATTCAAAAATTGAAAACTGTGAGAAATATCATAAAGATCAAAGCCTAAAAGGCATATTTTAACTAACCAAGGTGATGAAAACAATGCAGACATGACATCAACACTATGATAATGAGTCATGGAAAATAATGAAGGATGAGGAGTGCGCTACGGAAACTCCTAGTGAGTTGGCAACGCTCCTTTTTCAAAAAGTTGATTCGACCATTATAAGAGGACAAAGGGACAACATGGAAAGGATATGAAGGTATGATTGAGGAGAGTGACATGTCAAGTCAAGTGGGTCATGGGATGAGTCAGGTTGAGTGTCAAGTCATGAAGTGAGTCAAAAGATAATCCAAGAAAATGATCTTAAGCCAAAAATTTATGTGAGGGTCAAAACTTGAGTCATCACTTAAGCCTTCATTTATTCAAGGTAACCTAAGTAAATCACACTTTAAGGGAACAAAACAAAATAAAAAATCTAAAGGCTTAAAAAAACTTAAAACTAAGGGCTAAAGACCCAAGGCAACTTAGTGTGATAACACCCTCCATGGGTACAAGCACCATGGCCTCATCTCTATATAGTTGGTTAATAAAAGCCTCTGACATCCTCATAAAGGACCTCATCAACCAACCACATCCCCCACAACAACCTTCTTTTGTCCATGACTTGTTCCTCTCCTTGGGGTTACACCCATCTGGTGTGGATGTTGCAGAAGGCATCACACCTCCTCCCCTAGCTCCATGTCATCTACCTCCATGGAGTCCTATAACCACAGTTACCGTAGGAAAAATTCAATTTTAAATTAGTGATAAATTATTAATCAAGTGTTTAATACAGTGGAAGGCATAATGATTCCAAGTTGCAGGGTTGAACTCGCTCTGATACCATATGTAACGGCCCCTCCGTTCAACAACGAATAGTGATGTATATATATATATATATATATATATATATATATATATATATATATTCTTTTTATCATTAGGAAATTGAAGTCATCACATAATTCACAACAACGCAAAATCACATGACATCGTAATTAAAATCGACACATGATCAACACATAAACATAATAGCGATGCAACTCAACACGTCACAATCAACTGAATAAAATTACAAATAATGATCAACCAAGTCCTGAATACTAAATAACTACCTGCCCAACCTATCCTGCATGCTTAGGACCTCCAGGAAACATAATAAATGCTCAATCCCAGGATTCATCTGATTTATTTTGACCACTTAAGGTCTTAGGCCTGGCGACTGTTCTAAGCAACAAGGAGGTATCTATGCCCCCCTTAATTAATCACAACTCATGACTCCAGACTATATTACCAGTCATACATAAAATTTAACATCAAGGCACAAAGTAAGATAATGACATAATCAATCATACATCAACCTTAATTTTATGGCGCAAGAGTAATCATCAATTTTATTTCATGGTGAAAAAGAAATCTTATCACATAACCAATCATACATCACATTAATTCCAAGGCACAAGAGTAATCATCAATTTTATTTCATGGAGCAAAATAAATCTAATCACGTAACCAATTTTTACGAGGAAAATCTCTCTATGGCTAGGGGTAAACCACAACAGAAGGAAATGAATGCAAAAATCAACTCTAATATTAGATATGATATATAAACAAATATGCTAACAAGACAAGATAAAAGGCCTACCTGGTCCAGACATTTGATGAAGTCCACCGTTGAGCACTTGACTCAAAGCAATACACCTGCAACTTGTCCTCAACAACCAAGAAACACAATAATATGGTGATAATATATAATGTTATCAAATTCGATATCATAATCCATCAACATTCATAACAAATATGCCCATGGAATAACAATTCAAATATTTGCAAGATATTAATTGGATGAGAAAAGAGTATTTCTATTAAAATGTCATCAATGGAAGTGAATGAATTACAAACTTTTGTGTCGGCGCAGTTTAGAACTAAGAAGCTAAGTCCCTTCTAGCTGGGCCTCCACCCCTTCAATCCTCCACCAAATTCAAGCTCATATAAGAGAGAAAGTGAAGTTCTCAATCAAGTAGGGAAGATCTTGGGGGCTGAACAATGTGTTCAGGCTTAAAAGGACAAAGAGATGCATAGTCAATATGAAGTGAATAATTTCTCCAAAGTAACTTTTCTCTCAAAGTTGAATTCTTCTCTTCTTTTCCATGGCTTGGATTTGGCCCATTTATAGCCTTCAAGTGGAACTGAAGGGCTAATTTGGAACGTTTCCCGTATATGGAAGGTCAAGGATCATGGATCTTGTGACGTGACATGGAAACTCGACACCATTTTTCAATTTTGGTCACAAAACCCAATGTACGCGGGCTGTAGTGATGCAACTTGCATATACGCATGTGGTATAATAGATAGGGTGCGTATATGTGGAAAAATAATGTTTTTATCTTCTAGATTTGCAAAAAGGCACTTCAAGTCTGCATAGGGAAATGGAAAAAGGCCCTATCTACAAGTTTGCATAGGGTGAGGAAAATCTTGCTATAAATATGCCCCCTAATGTGTGAGGTCAGAGGAGTATCTGCAATGGTCGAAATACATTATAATACCTAGAAGTGGAGTAATAGAGACCCAGCTAGATGAGCTAGTTTCTCATTACAATTTGCATTGACTTTGTGCACATGGCTTCCAATTTGAATTACATTGTAGATCCATGTGAAAATATACCAAACAACTATTCATGGCCATGAATAGGAAATACAAAGGTCACTACATGCCAAAGGTTGTCATAGTCAGAAGGAAGGCCCAGTGAAGCCACTCTCAAAATCAATCTGAAGATATCTGTATACACTAGAGTACAATCTGATCTCCCATGATCAGTGAAGTCATATAGGTATTGGTCCAATGAAAGATAGAAACATCTCAGGAAAGTTGTGACTATGAAATGATGTCTTCAAGTCTTCTACACAATCTGCCAAAGGTGCAAGTCTACATCGTGTGAATAAAGGATTTGAGGTCGAACACAATGAGACTTTGTTTGATTACCGATCATTAAGGTATATCATTAACAAACACGAGACAACCTACTGATAACAAAAGTAGCTATCAAGGCACCAAGTATGTTCTTACAAGTGTGAATAAAGGTGTTGGGGTTGAACACTTGAAGAATCCATCAATTAGGAGACATTGATGTATTCCCAATTGTCGATCACAAGAGAAAGTTCCACTAATGAATGCAAGCCTCTAGGTACTCATAGGGCTCTAGGTCTCATCTATAGAATAGATGAGTTGAAGTCAATGGAAGGAGACCCACTGAAAGGAGTCCATTGAGGAATCTCTCATAATTCAACACGAGGTAGAAATAAGGATCTTGATAATTTGGATGAAATCGTATGAAGCACATGTTCACGAACCAATCACCTTGTGCATCTTTCATGTGTGCTAGATGCAAGTGGTACACGAAAAATACCCTCCTGATAACAACCAATAAGGAAAACTATTGACAAAGGCGAGGAAACCACCAATAAGGATAATTTCATCCAATACACTTCAGGAATCCCAATGTGTGAATAGATTTATTGTTGTCGAACACAAGGGAAACTACCTAGTCAACGACCAATGATGAAATGTCGACTACTGGGTTCAAGGTTACCTACCAATGATGAAAGTAGGACTACAACTTCATGTGATTCTGAGACACACTAAGGGTATTGCCAACATACAAAGTCAAGAGTTCTGAGGAATGGCCGACACAGGTTGATATACATCCTTTGAATAAGAGCATGAGACATATGGAAGAATCTGGCAGCATAGGCTTAATGATGAAACTTTGAGATGAAGTAGGCATCAATCAAACTCTCCATAGGTACTAGAAGAGTAACCAGTTGGGGGAGTAAACTCTCTATAATGAGCTCATCTTCCTAAGGTCATTCTAAACCCAAAATTTTGAGGACAAGTGGACTCAAAAATTTTGTTCTTTGTTCAAAGGCGACACACCTGTTGCTAGTATAAGATAATATTCTTTTCCTGCCCGTCTTATTTTGTTTTTTCATATTCAAATGAATGATATGATATAGAGGAGGAAACGAGTGCTGCAAGTAAGAAATCTAGTTCCAGCAGTGGAACATACCTATGCTCAATGAAAGGAGGTGCATGCAGGAGATGGACACTCAAGAGAATGTTTCCTATTGGGTATAGGGTGTCAAGCTACAAAGGATATAAACAAGGCTCTGCTTGGGTGATGATGAAAACTACTGAGGTGAAAGGATTATAACGCAAATGCGAGAACCATAAATAGGCTCAATACTACAAGCAAGAGAATGAGATGCAATTACAACTTAATGCCAAAAAATGTCCTTTTTTTGTAATCTTAGTCTACTTGGTTTGAAAAAGGGATAAACTTGCACCAAATAGAAGTCCTTTCAAAACCAATTTACGAGTGTGAAAGAGACAAGTTCACTTGACAATCATTTCACTTTTTGAGAGAGTCAGAAAAGAGATTAAATCAGACTCATTGGAGTCCTCTAGGTATAGGTCAACATGTTTATGAGTAAGAAATGAGGTTCAAACATAAAGTCATGTATTAACTATAAGGGACTCCCAGTCCTACAGAAAAAAATCTATGCATGGGCACCGAATGAAGTAGGGGATCTAACTAGGCTATCCACATTTGGTAAGTCTCTACCATTCGATAACAACACTTCTAGTTGCATATAGAATATTTTGTGTCCCTATAAAATGGATTCGTACCTAAGGAATCCGAGCTGTAGTCATAGGATGATGCAATTGTGCATGATGGATTGGATACCTATCATATATCTTCGATAACGAAAATACCTGTCAAAGTTATGAACGGGCAACATGGAGCTGAAAACCGCAATAATCCTTGGATATAACTACAAAAACCAATTCCATCCACTGTCGTATTATTCTATTAGGAAAAAATATTGTACGAAACTATGTAAAGTGGGTAAATTTTTTCTATAAGTAGTAAAAAAAAACAATTTTACTATACCATTTGTATTTTTTACCCAAATAATGGATTTTGGACCAAATTGCCTCTGAATTTCAACTGTTGATTGTAGGAGCTACAAGCATGGAGTCAATTACCATTTGGACCAGGTAAATATTCTTACTCTCCTCTTTCTTTTTCAGTGGATTAAAATTTGTAATTAGGCCTCATTTTTTAAGTTATTTAGGGCGCAACTTCAAAATTGAGGTGTACGCGGGCTACAGTTTATCGAGTCATGTATACACATACTTATACGCAACTTTTTTAAAAAACAACCAACATATAAGCAAACCTATACACAACTATTTACACGATATCTCACGTATATGTCTATGGATAAGGTTTTGTACATGTTTCTAACTCAAAAAAGGGTTTGAGTCTTGCATGATGGTGCTAGAGTAGAGAGAAAGAGAGCATGAAGAGGTGGATGTTGCAGTGGAGAGAGATCCAGGGGCCCAAATGGCATTGAAAATATGTGGGCTATACAAGTTTTGGGATCTCAAAGGTATTAGGGCTCAAGTGAGATTGCTTCAGCTGCTTGTGAACTACTGGGATCCAGATACTGAGACCTTCAACCTTGATGGAAAACCATTAAGGATTGAAGTTGAGGACATCTATTTCTTGATGGGATTGTTATGTCGAGGTGAGGTTGTCAAACTCAAATCCTGGGGAGCTGGGAGTGGCATGAATATAGAGGATTACATAGCCACTCATTGCATTGTAGGGTCTAAGAAGGTAGGGAGAAAACTCCTAATCAGAGCGATCAACAATCCGAGTCTCAAGATTGTTGTCTTGGTTTTGACACGGATCGTATGGTTGAGCTCTTTGCACCAGTCATTGAGGCCACTTATGTTCTATGCAGTGGAGTGATTGCGACCCATGGTGTATGACTGGTGCACCTCACTACTGCTCAATATGAAGAGCCAGTTGACAAACTGAAAACTGGGTAGAAAGAGGAAATTTGGGTTCTTGTCTATCCTTTGTAGTTTTTTCTTCGAGCGAGTTCTAGCTGACCTAGAGTTGAGATTATTTCACATGGGCCTCACGATCCATCCATGGCATGGGGGATCGAGGTGATGAGGCAATAGGGGGGTGGTAGGTTTCCAACATCCTACAACGATGACTTTTTCTTCTGGTGGAGTCAACGGGTGATAGCTCTGGATGACTACCCTTATGCATGGAATCACTTCAGAGGAGATAGAGACATGCCATTACCACCAGGTTCCGCCTATAGAGACATAGGTATGTCACATTTTTTGAATATTTCATTTTTTTGTATTTTTGTATAAGAAGAAAAAACAAATTGGATGATGTTAATTACTAACTAAACATGTATGTGGCACAGACGTAGGTCCACGTTGGTCAGATGAACTTCCATGACATTGTCGGAGGCACAGGGGAGATGAGGTAGCAGGAGGGGATGCATATATATTGCTTGAAAACATGCAGGGAAACCTATCTCGTTTGACGCAGAGGATTCATATGGTTTAGGTGGAGGACTTTCGAAGGCTATGCAACGATAGGTGGTTTGTATGCTTCATGCTTGGGTATGACTCTTTCTGCGTCTCGCAAATGCCATAGTATTCTATCATGACACTCATTCAACACTAGAGGCATAGATTTCATGACTATTGTATGATCAGTTGTATATTTATATTGAGGGTGTCAACCCCAATTTTATACTATAACATCATATTTTGTTTTAAATATATATATAAAAACCCGTATCTTCGACTTTAATTATGTTACAATGTGTACATTGATGAAATTTTTTTCTTTGCTTTAGTTATGTGACAAAAGACAATCTAAAAAAAGATAGCATATGCATCAGATACATAATTAGAACTTCTAGGTATGTGATGATAAGTAATAAAATCAAATTGTCTTTCTAGAAGTCATACTCGTAGGATTCGTCGGAGTAGAGTAGGGCCACACATATGGTAAGTGTCGTTCAACTAACATACTATTAACTGAGAGTCCATGCGAACTTATAACGAGCCAATACCATGTGAAATGACATCACGTAAAAGTTCTCTAACAATGCTATATTTGGCCACATTATTCGTGGATGACCCTAGGCAAACGCCATCTGAAGACACCAGTAGATCCTTGGGTGAGTAAACAACCCAAGCAGTAGAAGCCAAGTTCATTGTATGATGAATGGCCCTGTCTGTGAATCCTAAGTAGACCGTAGACTATGTTGACATCTGCCAACCAAGGGAAAAATCGATAAGCAAGATAAAGATAACAACAAAGGGAAAAGATATATACACTAAAATGCATTAGTATACAAAGAGTTAAGCCCAATATTGGCACTCAAGCATAATATATTTTCAAATAGAGACCATTCTTGGGCTCATCCAACATGTTTCCTTCATACTATTCTAATTCATAGGCTCCTTTTTCTAAGACACATCGCATGATATAGGGACCGTGCCACATGGGTTTGAACTTGCGTACCCCCAGTGGTTCTTTGGATTGATCATATAGAAGGACCAATTCACCCTCAGCGTACTACCAAGGACAAAAAGACTTATCATATTGGACCTTGACACATCTTTTATTCACTTCAATAGCCATAGAGGCATCTCGACACTGGTCATATAAACTCTCTAGGTGTACGAGGTGTTGTTCAAGATCAAAAGTGTCAGGTAGGAGCGCAAGTGCCAATATAAGAGAAGGGATTTCACATTCAATAGGTAATATCGACTCCACACAGTGTACTAACTGGAAAGGAGAAAAATCAATGGAAGTATTGACTGAGGTTTGGTATGCCCAAAGTGTTGGATAAAGCATGATATGCTAGTCATATTTTATCTAGATGAAAGTTTTCTGTAAAATGGTCTTGAGATATTTGTTCACGGCCTCTGCTTCTCCATTTTCCTGTGGGTAGTAAGGGGACTAATGACCATGTCTAAACCCCATCTTAGATGTTATTTCTTCCATCATTTTACTTTGAAAGTGACTCCCATGATCAGTGGCAATCTCACTCGGGATTCTGAACCTGGCTATAATTTGATTGAATATGAAGAAGGAGGCAATATTACCATAGGATTTAACTGTAGGCATGGCATCGACCCACTTATTAAAGTAGTCTACGACCACGATAATGTGTTGATTCGTGCCAGCCAAATTTGGGTTGCAATTCACAAAGTCCACCCCCCACTTAGTGAAGGGATTGATGGTAATGACTGGATGGAGAGGGGTTGGATCCGAGTGCATTTTCTGAGTGAACACCTGGCAGTGGTGACACTTATTAACTTATTTGATGCAATATTTAAAGATGGATGGCCAAAAATAATCGGCTTGCAATATTTTCCAGGTTGTTGCAAGTATGGATAGATGACCACCACAAGCCCCACTGTGGCAATTGTTTAGGACAGACTCATCTTCTTCGTGACTTAAAAACCGACATAGGATATTGTCTATTTCTCGACAATACAAAGTGTCATTGATGATAAGATGGTTCTTAGATTGGTATCATATATGTCGTCGGTCATCTCGCGAGAGATGATGAGGGAACTTCAAAGTTTAAATATAGAGAAAAATATCTCCATACCAGGGGTTTGACGACGAGACAAGGAAAATGTGTTCATCCGCAAATGAATCAACATGAATAGCATCCTCGTCTAATCGAGGGAAGTCAAATATTAACTCTGTAAAAACTAGTGACTTTTTGGACTTCGCAGAAGTGAAATCAAGATCGAATTATTGTAGAATGACAATACATTTATTGTACCTTCCCCCTATGATACACCTAGTAAAAATGTATTCAAATGGATTGACATTAGCAACCACAATAGTTTTACAAAGCAATCTATAGTGTCGTAATCATTGGAATGCGTGAACGACAACCAAAGCTAGATTTTCAACATGAGAATACTTGAGCTCAGGGCTAAACAAGTTTCAACTAAGATAGTAAATTATGTGCTCATAGAGCTCGTCATCCTCCTGAACCAACAACATACCAATCGTCTCTTCAGACGCGGTGAAATAAAGCAGGTAATCTCTACCATAGTTTTAAGACTTCAGTAGAGGCTTCGATACCAAGCCTTTCTTCAAAGCATCAAAGGATTCATGGGCTTGCTCATCCCAGATAAAATGAGTGTCCTTCCTCAAGAGACACATGAAAATCTTAGTAATATTGTCATAGTTCACTATAAATCGTCGTAAAAATTTATCTTTCCCTGTAAACCTTGAAGTTGACGAATAGTGCATGGGGAAGGAAATCAAAGTATTGCCTCCACCTTTAATGAATCTACCATGATCCCAATCTCAAAGACTAAAAATCCTATAAGTCGACCTAACCTAATGGAAAAGATTCATTTATGAGGGTTCAATTGGATGTGATAATGGCGACATATTTCAAATACTAGACAAAGGTTCTTAGGGTAATCCACTCTCTTATGGGAGCGAGTAGTAATATCGTTAAGATAGGCTTCGAATGTATGCTTGAGCTTGTGAAATGCAAAGGTCATAGCATGTTGGAAGGTTGCTCTATCATTCTTAAGGCCGAAAGGCATCTTCCAATATGCGAAAGTACCCCAAGGGAAAACGAATGTGGTCTTATGTTGGTCCTCAAGTTTAATTTGAATTTTGTTATACCCTGAAAATCCATCCATGAAAAAAAAAAATGTATTCCCGCACACTCATCGATAATCTGATCAATGAAGGGTATCGAGAAGTTGTCTTTGGAACAGGCTTTATTCAGGTCACTAAATTCCATGAATATGTGGATGGTTCCTTCATTTTTATTCACAAGAATGGGATTGGATACCCATTCAGTCAAGGGAACCGGGTAGATAAAGCGAACACTAAGTAGTTTTTCTACCTCTACCTTAATAGAAGCGGCCTTCATGGGATTGATAGCTCTAATACATTGCCGAACATGCTTGGCATACGGGTAATTTTTAATCTCATGTTCAACAATTCGATGGTCAATTCCTAGCATCTCTTCATATGACCAAGCAAATACATCTCAGAATTCCTTGAAGAGCTCGGTGTAGATCAAAATTTCTCTTGGTGAACAATCCATACCGATGTATACATTTTCAACCTTTCCAGGGGGATGAAAGATATCGAATGTGATATTAAGAGAGATACTCACCATGTTTCCTTCGGCATAATGTTTGTGTGTATCAAGTGGAACTACGATGTGACCGACTATCTCACTGAAGGTAGATCTAAAATAATCTTGCTCGATTATAGCAAGATCTGGGAGAAAATAAGAGCAATGATGCATATCATCCTGAGGCCTATTAGAACCATTCATGACCTCTATGATTCTCACCCTTATGATTATTATTATGTCCTTTCTTTTTATTCCCTCTTGGTTGCTGGTTACCATTCGGGTTGGTTGACAATTGCATAGAATGTACATTTGTCGACTGACCGGGATTGGAGGACACATACGAAGTTGGCCCTCCTACAAACTGGTTTAGAGACAACTCCTTCAAATGGTTTGTTACCGAGTCTGCAGATTTCACATTGGCAGACCCTACAATTCCATTGGCATGAGGCTGGAGATTTTGTCTAGGGTCATAGTTTGACCTCGGTGCATCTAGAAGAATCTTGTATAACATCCCAAACTGAGCATATATAAGATCTAACTGTTGGGATTTAAAATTTTCTTCTTCCTCAAATGTAACCCCGGATGTAGAAACATCCTTCAAAATATAAAACAAGAGAGACTTGAGGAACCACTTTAGAAGGAAATCTGGGGGTATGCAGGTCTTGATCAACCTCTTCTGTCTATGCCACTCATAGATGTGATCTAAGATATGAGTGTCTTTGTCCTGGCATAAGGTCAACAAAATTTCTAAGCCAACATCGTAATGAGCCAACAGTTGGAAGTGTTTGAGGAAGACTAGACCATCTGACTAACGGTTCTATATGACCCCCTAGGTATCTCGATATACCATTTCACGGTGACCCCCGTAAGGGTGCGTTGAAACAATCTTAACTAAATAAAATCATTGTTAAGGGAATTCGAAGAGCACCAAAGGTGAAAAGTAGTAACATGATCACCAGGAGCCTCACCATTCTTACCTTCAAATTTTGGAATATCTGAAGGAAGCTTGGTGGGGAACGGGGGCCATGTCTGATCATGACACACATGATCATTCATTAACTTAGACAAGTTTGGAATATTGAGCATGTCCAGAAAAGGGAGATGGGGTTGCGACATCTGGCCCCAAGCTCCCTGGAAAGATTGTTGTTGAGGAATAACAACCCATCCAGGGTTTCAGTAAGCACCATGGCCCTGTTTGGATTGTAATACCATCCTCTAGAATGATTCATGATGGGTTGGTTGGGCACCATTCTAGTAGGAATGTTCTGATGAGGGTTGTAAAAACTGCCCCCAGCTGGAGTTGCTCCAGCTTGGGGGTTTCCCAAGGTATGAAACTGACCTCCTATTGTTAATCCAGAGGATAAAGGTGGATTCGCCATGCCAAACATGTTGGTCGAAATCGGTACAGAGGAGGTGGGTGTAAAGAATGGATCATAAGCAGTAGCTTGTCCACCAGGTTGGTTGCTCCCTCCAAAAGCAACAGGATTAGACCTGGGGTTAAAAGAAGGAAAGACTCCAACTATCGGAGTCATTTGTAGGACATGAGCACCACCAAATGAGAATGGAGTGTGTGGAGGAGTTGTGCCCCCAAGTCCAATGCTAGTATTCGTACCAGCCACTTGGATGGAGGTTGAAAATTGTGATGTGAAATTCAGCATACCATAAGAAAAAGGACTAGAGGCCATAGGGATGGACTGAACATTATAGCTTGGTGAGTGACAAAGGGACCTGAAAGGGTTCATGGCTATAGGTTGAGTATTCACTGTAGGACAGGCAAAGGTGATGATAGGCACCTCTGGCACTACAACCATTGTTGTTGAAGGTGTCAAAGGGGTACCATTAAGTATAGTAGGTATGTGAGTTGAAGGACTCCCAGTATATTTATAACTCAATTCAATACTCATCCTTGTATGATCACAAGTCTGATAAGTGGAGGTGTGTGTACCATGTTTGATAAATTTATGCCTTTTAGAAGGAAAAGACTCAAAATGTGATGGTAACTGTAACAAGCAATGCGATCTACGGGGAAGCTAGTATGGCTCCACGATGACTCAAGACTCTAGATATAAAAAACAAATCCTAAGGCCAACTAGTAATCAAAGAGAACACCAAAATAAAATGAAAAAGGCCAATATGCACACAAACAAGGTAAAGTGGTTGAAAGGGGCCTCCCTCCCTAAAGTAGGTATGCCTCACCCCAAAGGGGCCTGATACTACCTGCTAAATATCAGAGGTATCATAATCAGTTATAAGGGCCCTCATGGGCTTAACAACCAGTCGGTTAGATCCCCCTGGAGTGGTAATCCTCCATAAAGGTTGTGTGTTGTCTGACCCTTATCTGACCCAAGGTACCTGTAGAATAACCCCTGCAAGTAACCTATGTGGTACCTATGTTAAGAAAATAAGCAATGACAATATAACCAATGCGTAGGAGAACAGTCGTAAGTCAGGTCCACCATATGGGTCAGGTAACAAAGCCCAAAACCTCGAAAGTACCACCTCTCACAGAGGTAAAGGTACTAGCAAGATCCCCATATATGAATATATCCCCAGAAATATATCTGACACTAAGAAGGTATCAGGAGGATATCCTTTCAACCAACCTCACGCGACCTCGTGTTTAACTCCGGTGTAAGAGGAGCCTCCTGATATCACCAACTATACAATGGATTTCACCACTCCCTTAGTCAGACACATATGTTGATTAAATAGCCTTGGAAAAGTTTACTCACAAAATCATATTCCAAGGCTCTATATCCTAAGCTAGTTTGTGAACCCTAGAAAATAAAATCATTTCTAATCAATTTTAAATTATCAGCGCTACTTTTAGTGGCCTTGCTTACTCAAAAAAGGTGTGGTCGTGAAACTAATGATGTTATGACCCAACAAATAAAATAAATGAATATGAATAAAATGCAAAGTCCTAAATTCAATTCTCAATAAATGATATGATTTTCAAAATGAAATTTTCAATTTAGTTCTACAATTCCAAATAAGATGCAGTCTTTCTTTACATGTACTAAGATCAGTGATAAGAAACCAAAATATCAAATGCCATGAATGCAAATTCCTAATATTTTTTTATTTTCAATATAAAAGAATGAAAATGCAAGGACTGAACAACAGCTTGATATAAAACTTCTATTGTATGTAAATAGAGACAATCCAAGTAGGATATCAAGAATCAAACACCCATCCCAAGATGCAAGGACAATCAAATGAAAAGGATGATGAGAAATGCACCACCCAAAAATTCAACCAAAGAAAGGTTTCCTATCATTCCACAGACACTTAACAGTCATAATAGAGGTCCAAGAAGACTCAACAACCATCAAAACTTTCCCAACAACCATCAAACCCAACAACCAAGCAACAAAGGGTGATGTAGGCAACTGTTTAGGAGAAAAGAGTATATATACGCCTCTTGCAGAAGGACATCACGTGAATGTACATGATTGTCATGTAAAAACCCGTGTATATGTGATAGAACACAACCAAGCTAAGGAGAAGGATAAGAAACTCAAACTCAGAATGAATAGATTCTGTCAAGCAGTCATACGAAAAGAAACTCAATATAAACGAGAGAAATCAAAGGACAAAATACTCCAAACCCCAAAAAGAATATTTAATCCAAAGTATGGTCGTCAATTCTGTTACGAGGAAAATCTCTCTATGGCTAGGGGTAAACCACAACAGATGGAAATGATTGCAGAAATCAACTCTAATCTCATATATGCTATATCAACAAATATGCTAACAAGAGAAGATAAAATGCATACCTCGTCCATACGTTCGATGAAGTCCACCGTTGAGCACTTGACTCGAATCAATACACCTTCAACTTGTCCTCAACAACCAATAAATGCAAGGATATGGTGATAATATATAATGTTAGAACAGTCAATAGCATAATCCATCAACATTCATAACAAATACTCCCATGGAATAACAATTCAAATATTTGTAAGATATTAATTGGACGAGAAAAGAGTATTTCTATTAAAATGTAATCAACATAAGTGAATGAATTACAAACTTTCATGTCGACACAGTTCGAAACCGAGAAACTAAGTCCCTTCCAGCTAGGGCTCCACCACTTCAATCCTCCACCAAAGGCAAGCTCATATAAGAGAGACAACGAAGTTCTCAATCAAGTAGGGAAGAGCTTGGGGGTTGAACAATGTGTTAAGACTTAAAAGGACAAAGGGATGCAGACTCAATATAAAGTGAATAATTTCTCCAGAGTAACTTTTCTCTCAAAGTTGAATTATTCTTTTCTTTTCCATAGCTCAGATTTGGCCCATTTATAGCCTTCAAGTGGAACTAAAGGGCCGAGTTAGAACGTTTCCAGTATATGGAAGGTCAAGGATCATGGATCTCGTGACGTGACATGGAAACCCGACACCATTTTTTAATTTTGGGCACAAAACCCAATGCACGCGGTTTGTAGTGTTGCAACCTACGTATACACATGTTTTATAATAGATAGGGCACATATATGTGAAAAAATAATGTATTTATCTCTGGTATTTGCAAAAAGGGACTTCAAGTTTGCATAGGGAAATGGAAAAAGGCCCTCTGTGCAAGTTTGCATAGGGTGAGGAAAATCTTTCTATAATACCAATCATACATCACATTAATTCCAAGGCGCAAGAGTAATCATCATTTTATTTCATGGCGCAAAATAAATATAATCACGTAACCAATCATACATCACATTAATTCCAAGGCACAAGAGTAATCATCCATTTTATTTCAGGGAAAAAAGAAATCTAATCACTTCATTAATCACACATCATCATTATTCATGGTGCAAGAGAAATCTACCACAACATAGGTCAATTAATTGATGCAATTCCACCTAAAATGAATTCCAACATAAAATACAACCTAAACTAGATATACCCACTATACTTATCTATCAATCATTAAGAAACAAAGAGTGTAAACGAGACAGAGAACAAGACATAAGAAATTATAATATCACAAGAGCACATGTAAAATCCTTGTAATAAATACGATTTACTTTAAGCATAAAGTAAATTTCCCAGTCAGATTACTTAAGGTCAAGCATCATAATCATTATTCTATCTAGGTAACCGGTAACAACTAGGCAAGGTTCAACTGAGGTTCCTTTTTAAATTGAAATCCTTTAAAGTAATGTAAGGAATTGAGTTGATTACAATCCAAATTACAATCCCATAGGAATGTCGATCTACTTTAAGTGAAGCGTAAGTAGATTAGTACTCGTTTACAACCCCAAAAGTGAGGCCCAAAAAATCTCCATGAGATTACCTTAGGGTTCAATACCATTGAAAATATTCTTCTAATATTCAAAACCCTCGCTTCATTCTCGTTTGTGAGATCAGCCACTATTCCATGTGCTCTTCTTATTGCCTCGGCCCCTGATATTTTCCCACCATTGTTCCCAATTTCTTCAAGTTCTTCCAGATCCTCTAAATCATCATCCTCGCCATATCTATCTTGCTGGGTATTTGTAGTTCTATTAAATGAAGGAAACAAAACCAGTGAAATGAAAATTTAGCTTCGGCTATGAAGAACGTTATAGATAAAAAAAAATTGTATGAGATCTTCATCTTCGAGAATTGGGCAATTTGCAGAATTTGAGTTGGGTCGAGTAAGGTTCTACACCGTGCAAATGAAGGTGAAGATAGATCGTTTACTGTCGCTTTTATATCTTCCTACATGTGTACCTTCGAGCGTTGTATCCTCAAGAATAATTTTGATGATTGAGTCCAAGTTTATTTAAGCAACTGGCTTAGATTACGCATTCCCTTCCTACCTCATGAACACATAGTTGGTACTGAGAAGGTAATTAGACAGAGCTCTGTATTAGATTTCCTAGGATGAGACTTATAATAAGATACAGAGAAGAAAGGTCGCCATCACAAGTTATTCTGGGATATTATAATAACGCCTGTACGCCAACCCTCAATAACTACTTAACCCAAGAAAAACCAACACAAATCAAATAGGCCATGCGAATCCCTTCCGTTTCTACACAAAATGTATGAAGGTCATCTTATCGTATGGTGACTACTAACACAAAAAAATTCTGACCTGCAAATCTGAGTAAGCGACTAAGACATGTTGCATCTAAGAAAAATCATCCCTTGCAGCGATTTAGTTGTTTCCAGCAAACCCAATAGGACATTCCAATTAGCAGCGATCAAGTAGACATTCCAATTAGCAGCGATCAAGTAGACATAAAAATGGATAGGAAAAAGAAGAGAGAGAACACAAATTCCAAGGACTTAGTTGGGAAATTTATATGGTATCAATTCTAGAAATTCTTATCTACTCCGAATCCATCTAGAAATTCCAATCAATATCAGAAATCCATTACAACTTACATACATCGCTAAAACCATATATATCAGAAAAAACATATTACTATGCAATATCAAGAAGAATATTGTAACCAAGATGATGGACTGGATGATGTTCTCTGGCTCGGCGTTCCTTCCGACCTCGTGCTTTCTAACCATAGAGACTTCACCAGTACCTCCTAGCCAACGCTAGGGGTACTGTTCTTCCCCCTTATCCACCCGAGCCGCAAAGGGGCTACACACACCCAGAACCATAAATCCTCTAGCTCCCAGCTTGCCTTGCAAGGTAGAGCCACCACTCTCTCAAGCGCAGGTGTTAGCACAAGAATTTTCTGCTAGAAGAGGCCTGCCTCTCCTAAAGGCATCTCATAAAACCTTTATAAGAAGAACAAAGAAGCTACACTTCTCCTCATCTCCTTCAACAGCCAGCATCAAGGTCAGAAAGCCTTTCACAAGATCATTAGCTCTTAAAGAGGCCGTTGAAGAACAATCCCTACCAAAAGTCTCTATCCTACAGAAGAAGAAAGATAAGGGCGAAGGCATTGGAAAGCTTGCGTCCATTTTGCAAAGATAAACAATTGATGAAACACTAAATCTGCCACCTATACAGGCTTCTAAGTGCTTGATTCTCAGACTTTTGGGATTTTTTGTGAAGTGCTAATTCCCTCAGTAGTAAAATGCAGACATTCTGTAGCGCTTTGGTGCTACGGAATAGTTTATTTTGGTATTCCGCTAGTATGCTACCTATAGTGTTGCCAAGTCACCTAAAAATAGTGGGTTTGATACTATGCAAAGTCACTACTTGCTCTGCACATGCTCAAGTTGGAGGTGTTGTGTTTTTTACAGCGCTACCTAAAATTTTCACACAAACGCACAGTGGCGCTACCGAAATTTTCCACCTAATATATGGCAGAGATGGAATTTGCACACAGACGCATCACGGGTGCTACCTAAATTCGCTACCAAAATTCTAGCAGAAAACGAATTGTGCAGAGTTGTTTTACCAGTTTTGAGTCATTAACTTGAAACTTTGATTATGATCAAATGCAAAAGAATTTTTGAAAACTAGAGGAGGTTTTTGTTCACCACATACCAAATAAAAAAACCCTCTCTCATTTTTTCAAAATGCGCTATGGTCAGAGAGCTATTTGACATAGAAGTGGTGCTACAGAATGTGCAGCTTAAACTTTGTTTTAAGACTCCCGAACTGACAATTTTGAACAGTTGACTTCTAGCAGGATTTCCAGGTGAAATACGAGGTTATTGTCAATCACAGACCCATGAACATTAACCTCTTTTATGTTTCACACAGGTGTCATGTATTGGGAGATTCGAAATAATCTTTGAGCCTTATGTTTTCAGTTTTCGTGTTTTCCTGTTCAAGACATGTTTTTGTGACACCTGTTGCGGCCAGTTGGAGATGAATTTAACAAAACTGAGAGAGGTTTTTCTACATAACAAGCTTATCTACAAAAAATGTTCTCAGATTTTACACAGCTATTTTATTTTGAGAATTACAAGTGGCATTTTGAAGCCTAGTTTTCAGAATTTCGCTTCCTGAAAAGCAGGAAATCAGTTAAAATGTGTCATTCTTTGTTTGTAACTATTTATATTTTGGGGAAGGGGTTGGAGTTTGAATTGGTGAGATTGAAAGGACCTATGGTGCTATTTATTTCATGGTACAAGAGTAGAGTGGGGTTCATATGGTTGATCAAGGCTCCCTTATACTGTAATATTTTGATGAAGTTACTATGAATTGGCTATGTACTGGATTTAAGACATTTTGGTTAATAGAAATCAACTTCTCTTTCAACTTATTTTGCCTGATACTAAATGTTCATGATTTGAATGATTCACATGAATGGTTGTGGTGATATTATGATGGATGTTTGATTGTTATATTATCATGATGTTTATTTATCTTCCTTAGTTTCTGAACTCAAGAAGATCTTGTGTTAAGAATCTTTCTTCCTTAGGCTTTATGTAGACCTGATGTTTACAAAAACCCCTACATTCCTCTCATTGAAGTATTCCCTCTATTCATACTCACTTTCAATTAGTGATTAAATGTAGCCAAGATCTTGATTGCTGGTGCATGCTAGCCCTGTTTTCTGAGTTGGAACATTATTATTTTGAGTCTTGTCCATTTGACCTTTTAAAAAACTCATTTACATTTACAAAAATTTTGATGTTACCAAGCTCACCTGATTACAATCAAGGGTGACTTTTGGAGTGATAACATAAATGGTGCCGTTGCCGGGGATAGATTTGAGCATATTGAAGAGTTCCCTGGGAAGAACGACCTAGATCCAGCTCTTGATGGTAGACAAGAGAGGGATACAGAAAATTGACTGTAATCATCTACCTGGCGATTCCACAATCAAAGACTCCACCTGGGATGATCCCGTTGATAGAAATATAACCAGGTATCAGTTCATTAGTTTTGTACATGAACTTTTGTTATTGTTTATTATCTCTTTCATGCTTTTCCCTTCACATGTCAAGAGGGTTATTTTTTGTTTTGTTTATTCCTATGATCATAAACCTACCTTCATATATCCAACCTTAGAAGAGGAAATCTTGCAGCCTTATGTTGTTGATGTTGATCCTATATCCTCACTACAACTCATTCCTAAAGATGAGTTCTGCATTCCAATTGCTCTTGAATTGGAGCATTCTTGTAACCTTGAGGAAATTAAGATTGATTCTAAACCTACTCAGACTTCAACACCTTTGGGCATTAATAATCAACCTTGTCATCAACCTATTAACCTTCATGATCAGCCCACTGCCTTTCAAATTAAGATTAGGATGAAGATGTTCAAGCCTTTAAGGCTGCCCTATCTCCTTCATTCTTACCCTCTTGACTGGTTTGAATATCTTCCTCGGTTTTCTAGAGAGAATCAAATTTTCGCTGAGAGGCACTTGGAATCCTTTGAGGATTTTATTGATCGGTTTGACATTGTCCATGAAAATGTGATCATGAGATTATTCACTAAATCTTTGATCAAAGATGTTGTTGTATGGTTTAAGGGTCTGAGAGATGATTCTATTGGCTCTTGGGTTGACTTCTCTAATGATTTTTTGAAGTATTGGGGTGAGAACAAATCATTAGATTCATACCTTGATGATTTTTTTTCTTTGAAGAGAGAGAAGGATGAAGCTTTGTCTGTTTTTAACAGAAGATTTTATGGCATTTATCATGATATGCCTTTGGAGATCCAGCCTACAAAGACAGCTACCATGATATATTATGTTATGGGTCTTCATTCAGAACTTGCCCTTCTTGTGTTAGAAAGGAATTATTCATCCTTAAGGATATTGTTTGAAGATTCCCAAGGAGTGGAGGAAAATATCTGTTCTTCTAGGAGGATCCGAGAGCAGGTCGACTTTGAAAATTTGTATGCACATGAACAAGGGAACTGTCAGTACATTTCAAATTTTCAGCAAGAAAAGAGTGAGTGCGAATCAGATCTAGGACAATAGCAAGGATGTAAGTATGTGTCAAATTATGAATCAGATTCCTCAATGATTGCAGATATTTCAATGAACAGGTATCCATGTCAAATTCAGGAGAAGTTTTCAAACAATGTTGAAGATGAAATAGTTGATGACTGCATTGTCAACTATATGTTTCTTATTGATCAAAATCCATATTATGTAAACCCTGTTTTGTCATCCTCTTGTGAGAACTATTCTAAAGAGGAAGTTGTAATGATTGACGATGAAGTGGCTGACTCATCGACTGTTGATCCAAATCCTCTTGCTATGGATATTCAAAAGGTTTCCAATTTACTTCCTTATGATGAGTATTATGATGATTATGACATTTTTCTTCTAGAGCAACCATTTGTAGGGTTATCTCTGGGAGTGTAAATGTGTTGAACCTGAACATAATAGATCTAGCTAGAAAATACTACACACATTTGAAGAGAGAAATTGAGAAAGAAGAAGCAAGATAGAAAGAATGGAAGAATTCTCATTAACCATATTCCACACTCAAAGAGTGAATAATTTACAATATATATAGAATAAATGAGTAACTAATGAGCCATAGTGGTGGTCTAGATTGATCTGGATACACACCAGCAATTACAAGAGTAAACTACC
The DNA here is from genome assembly GCA_032191745.1 of Picea mariana. Classification (NCBI taxonomy): domain Eukaryota; kingdom Viridiplantae; phylum Streptophyta; class Pinopsida; order Pinales; family Pinaceae; genus Picea; species Picea mariana. The sequence goes on along the minus strand of JASDQU010100451.1, from coordinate 311,594 downwards.
ACCCAGTCTAGTCTCTCCGGCAGTTATGGGAGTGAAATGCCACCTAGCAGAGTTCACTAGTCAACTAGTCTTCAGTTAACTGACTAGACAAAGAGTTGTGAGTTGGTGATGATCCCAATGTTGCATGGTGACAAAACCAATGCAACATCTCAACTCAACTCAACTATTCAAATTGAAGTGTCAACTAAAAACGAATATTCTCCGGGTGGAATATTCTCCCCTAAAATATAGGAGACTGGATAATGACTAATTATGACTATTAAACAAGGAATAACCTTACGAAAAATAAATCCTAGGTGTGTACGAAGTAATTCCAACACCCCCCCTGAACATCACTCTGATGAAAATAAAGAATGGGTCCTGACTACAAAAGATACAATGAACTAAATGAGGAAAGAGGGAAAATATCATGGGAACAAAACCCCCCCTCAAATTACAATGCATAAAATAAAAAATAATAATGAACAAAAGACAGTTGTTAAGCAACCATGTCCTTCACTCCAAGAAGACCTCGCAATTGTGCAAGCTTGTGCTCTTTGAATATTTTGTTGAAGATGTAGATGTCTGCATAGAACCGATGAAGTTTATGCATCATTGATATTTCCACACATATCCACTTTATCTTCTTGTAATGAATAATATCCAAATAAATTTTGGATGAAATTTTGAAAACCGTACGGTCGTTTCCAAAAAAATGTTGAAATTTTGTTGATTTTAAAACGATCATAACTTCACTTTCCAAACTCTATTTCGGACAATTTGTTTTTTGAAATTGGATATTTTCTCGAGAGGAATTCAAATATCCAATTTGTTTATGCAAATAGTGCTCAGAAAATATCAGAATGACATCTGATGTGCACGACTCCCTTTTTGTCTCTTGAGATGCATGCATGGTGCATGCAAAAGCGTCTGCATGTGACTCCTGAGATGCATGCCATATATCTTCCACATGAATTTCAGAAAACAAATCTGAAATGGAGTAGACATCATCTTCAATTAATGGAATACAAATTTTTGCAAATACTTTTGTAGAAGACTTTTCATAATAAGAGGCTTGATCTTCTTATGGTTTCTCTTCTGGCTCTATCTGTTCGACCTCCTGCATGAAATCTTCACAATATTCTTTATTCCCAAATAGAACCTCCAATCTGGTCCATAATTCTTTTGGAGTTAATCCTTTTGATTCTTCATATACTTGATGGAAAAGTTCGGGAGAAATAGACATGCCGATACTTCCTATGGCCATATCTTGTCTATTGAGAAAATCATTTTTCTCATCGATAGAATTAGGCCCTACTTCCATTGCCATGGTTATTTGGTATAAGCCTTTGCATCTTAGCAGAAGCAAAATTTTTGGCTTCCATTCCAAATAGTTATGAGGCGTGAGAAGTATTTTTGGCGAATAATCCATCTTTTTGTTGTCTTCCAACTTTTGTACCTGCAAAAAATGATTTGGTGTAGATTTTTCTTAGCAGTCTGTCGGCTCTGATACCATGTAAATGTGTTGAAACTGCACATAATATATCTAGCTAGAAAATACTACACACGTTTGCAGAGAGAAATTGAGAAAGAAGAAGCAAGATAGAAAGATTGGAAGAATTCTCATTAACCGTATTCCACACTCAAAGAGTGAATAATTTACAATATATATAGAATAAATGAGTAACTAATGAGCCATAGTGGTGGTCTAGATTGATCTGGACACACACCAACAGTTACAAGAGTAAACTGCCACCTAGTCTAGTCTCTCGGGAAGTTACGAGAGTGAATTGCCACCTAGCTGAGTTAACTAGTCAACCAGTCTTCAGTTAACTGACTGAACAAAGAGTAGTGAGTTGATGATGATCCCAATGTTGCATGGTGACAAAACCAATGCAACATCTAAAATCAACTCAACTAGTCAAACTGAAGTGTCAACTAAAAGAGAATATTCTCCAAGTGGAATATTCTCCCCTAAAATATAAGAGTCTGGATAATGACTAATTATGACTAATAAACAAGGAATAACCTTAGGAAAAATAAATCCTAGGGGTGTGTGAAGTAACTCCAACAGGGAGATGATTCTTTTCAATAGTCTTATGAAGGTTTATGACCCACACATTTCATCCATGATGATAGACAACAAAAAGATAGCGAGTTTGCTGAAGGAAATGCTCTACCTCTATGCCTTTCTTCATTCCAATTTTTGAAAGAGAGAGTTCACCATCTTATAAACCAACAACCTTCTAAAGATGTTATTGATCCCATAGTTTGTTATGTGGAAGGTTTTAAAAATTCAAGTTTGCAACCATCAAGTAGTTGTGAATTTAAAAGTGAAGATGATGAAGATATAAATATTTTAAGTGATCATGGATATAAGAATAGTCAGCCAGTTTTCTATTCGAACCATTACTTTCCTAAAACTTTATTTCAATAACAAGTTGGTCAGCAAACAATTTTCCTTTCTTCCTTTGAAAATAAAAATGGCATTTCTTTTGAAGGACATCCGGGGTCATTTTCAAACTCTTTCCAAACTGATGGTGAGTATAAAGGATTGAAACAAAAAACAACATATGAAGCTTAAGATAATTGTTTTATATGTGTTGATCAACAAGAGGTTTTTCTTCATGAGATGCAAGATCCTTTTGCCACATGTTTGGAGTCGATGAGAGAGTTTAAATTCTCATATTTGGTCAGTGATGAAACTGATTTCAAACTCTTATATTCATTGCCTTATTTAGGTATTCCTTGTTGCCTTTGAAGAAACACATGCAAAGAATCCAACCAGTGGACGAGATGCTTGCATCGCTCCATTGGATTTTTCATTTCACTTGATCAAATAACTCAAGGGCTAGTTTAGGGTAGGTAGGTTGTGTGAAATAAACTCAACACCCTGAGCATCTCTTCCAATAGTTAAGTTTTTAGTTTTCATTTGGTTTCAGTTGAAGGTCACAGGTTAGATCAGTTTGCACAGGTTAAAGGTTGGGAGCAACCCAATGGATAAGGCACTGAAACCACAAAAGATCTTAGAGCCTCACAGGGAGGACTCTATCCCCCATGGAGCCTATATGTTAGTATAAGAATTTGTAGCTAGAAGATGCATGCCTCTCCTAAAGGAAGCTCATAAAACCTTTATAAGAAGAACAAAGAAGCTACACTTCTCCTCATCTCCTTCAACAGGCAACATCAAGGTCAGGAATCCTTTCACAAGATCATCATCTCTTAAAGAGGTTGTTGAAGAATAGTCCCTACCAAAAGTATCTATCCTACAAAAGAAGAAAGATAAGGGCCAAGGCATTGGAAATCTTGTGTCCCTTTTGCAAAGATAAATAATTGATGAAACACTAAATCTCCCACCCATACAGGCTTCTAAGTGCTTGATTCTCAGACTTTTGGGATTTTTTGTGAAGTGCTAACTCCCTGAGCAGTAAAATGCAGACATGACATAGCACTTTGGCGCTACAAAATAGTCTATTTTGATATTCCACTGGTATGATACCTAAAGTGCTGCCAAGTCACCTAAAGATAGTGGGTTTGATACTATGCAAAGTCACTACTTTCTCTGCACACGTTCAAGTTGGAGGTGCTTCATTTTTTATAGCGCTACCTAAACTTTGCACACAAACGCACAATGGAGCTACCGTAATTTTCTACCTAATATCTGGCAGAGATGGAATTTTCACACAGACGCATCACGGGCGCTACCTAAATTTGCTACCTAAATTCTAGCAAAAAACGAATTGTGCAAAGTTATTCTACCAGTTTTAAGTCATTAACTTGAAACTTGGATTATGGTCAAATGGGAAGGAATTTTCGAAAACTGGAGGTTTTTGTTCATCACATACCAAATAAAAAATCCTCTCTCATTTTTTCAAAATGTGCTACGTTCATATATTTATTTGACATAGAAGTGGTGCTATGGAACATGCTGCTTAAACTCTCTTTTAAGACTGTTGAACTGACAATTTTGACTAGTTGATTTCTAGGAGGATTTCCGGGTGAAATACGATGAATTTTAAAAATAAAAATGAGGTTATTGTCAATAACAGATCCAGGAACATTAACCTCTTTCATTTTTCACACAGGTGTCATGGATTGGGATATTCAAAAGAATATTTGAGTCCTATGTTTTCAGTTTTCCTGTTTTCCTGTTCGAGACATGTTTTTGTGACACCTATTTCGGCCAGCTGGAGATGAATTTAACAAAAATGAGAGATTTTTTTCTTCATAATGATATTATATACAAAAAATGTTCTCATATTTTACACAAATGTTGTATTTTGAGAATTAAAAGTGGCATTTGGAAGCCTAGTTTTCAGAATTTCGCCTCCTAAAAAGCAGGAAATTAGTTAAAACGTGTCATTCTTTGTTTGTAATTGTTTCTATTTTGGGAAAGGGGTTGGAGTTTGAATTGGTGAGATGGAAAAGACCTATGGTGCTATATATTTCATGGTACAAGAGTAGAGTGGGTTTCAGATGGTTGAGCAATGCTCCCTTATAATGTAATATTTTGATGAAGTTGATGTGAACTGGCTATGTATTGGATTTAAGACATTTTGGTTAATAGAAATCATCTTCTCTTTCAGATTATTTTCTTCTGATGCTAAATGTTCATGATTTGAATGATTCACATGAATGTGTGTGATGATATTATGATGGATGTTTGATTGTCATATTATCATGATGTTTATTTAGCTTCCTTAGTTTCTGAACTCAAGAAGATATTGTGTTAAGAATCTTTCTTCCTTAGGATTTCTGTAGACCCGATGTTTACAACATCCCCTACATTCCTCTAATTTAATTATTCCCTCTATTCATACTCACTCTCAATTACTGATTGAAGTTAGCCAAGACCTTGATTGCTAGTGCATGCTAGCCCTGTTTTCCGAGTTAGAACATTATTATTTTGAGTCATGTCCATTTGACCTTTTAAAAAACTAATTTACATTTACAAAACTTTTGATGTTACCAAGCTCACCTGATTATAGTCTAGGGTGAATTTTGGAGTGATAACAACAGGTATCCCAACTCTCACAAGTAAAACCAGTCAAAAATTATGCATCATAACTTTACCCATAACTAGTGTGACCCCATTTCCCATTTACACCATTTGCTTTATAGGAGTTTCATTAATGACACATTCCCACTTGCACAATTAATTCACTTTTAATTAGATAAATTAGAATTATTTCTCCCTTACACTTTTCACCATTTCCCCAAGTTGCATAAGTAAATTCCTCAATTTATTTTAATTAATGGCAATTTCCCACCTTTCCTAAAAGCACTCATAAAATCACTCCTAGTGTTCTCTTTATTCCACTTATTACTAATTAATGACTGATTCCTTACTAAATATGAGTTGATTTAAAATAGGATTCTTGTTTAGTTAGACTAGTGTTAACTAGACTCTAGAATCCTTTCTATGCGTACACATTCTCTCATCCTTGTTTCTTTCTTATTTTAAAAACTCCCTTTTAATATTTTCTTACACATATGTGCCTTAAATCAAATCATTAAGATTACTTCATTTTACTAAATTCTTATATTTATTTACCTCATTCCCCCTTTTATTTAGTTATAAATTTCAGTTTAGCCTCTTTACAAAACTTAGACTTAGGCTTAATTAAATTTTGTTTGAAAAGGCTAAGACTCTTATAGGGATTTATAATTAATAAGTTACTAATTAATTAATTATTTTCAATCTGACAATGCCAAATTAATTTATTGTTTTCTAGGGCACCTAGATTTGTCGAATCAAGTTTCTTTTTAAATCACGCGACGTTCCCTTCAAGATGCACTCATGTGAATCCAAGGGTGCCACTCGCCTTTTGACTGGTTTTGGTAGTTGTCGAACCCCTGGAGTCAACACTTTATTCAGGCAACCTTTGGAGAGACTAAGGGCTTCTAAGGAATAAGGAATTTTCCTTATTGCATGCCCCTTAGAAATCCTCGTGAGAGACTGTCTCATCCTGCCCTCATGGCATCGTGGACCTATCGAACATGTAAGCGTTAACCTAAAATTTGAGCCACAGAGGGAGTGTTAATTGGCTGTGACAAGGACTCTTCCACACCTCTCTCTCAATATCTGGTCTATGTGCATGGTCCCTTTGCTCCTTATGTGAGTCAGATTAGCAATCATTCGACATCCTGCATCCATCAAAGAAACATTGTCAATGATCCATATATACAATCATACTAGGATTGATCATATGTCACATATGATTAAATGAAATACTCAAACTAATAAAATCCACTCCCTAACTCAATCCAGAGTCCAAGGAGGTCCATTGATTTCATCGGCATCCACAATCTGTCAATGTTCTACACACTCAGGGAAAAATCGCCAATAGCATATGTCAATACATGTATTTCAAATAACATTAAATCACAATCATCGACATCATCATAAATAACCATAAGTGAAACATATAACCATGTACTATAACTGAATCACTTGCATGCAAGTGTCCTCAATAATAAGTCGATAACATGTGCTCACAAGAGCGGGATATTACAAACACTTAAACATTATCTTTGACGAGGGTGCCTCTGATGATCCCGCTTCCATAAGTGAAAAAGTAGTGTAGTTATTCATAGTCAGAGTCTTATTTAGAGTGAATGAAGGTTCACTGACGAGGCCAAATTGACTCATGGAAAGACATATTAGGAGTGTTGGAAATTTTATGTCCCTCCCATACTCTTGAGAATCCTTGTATTTTCTCTTAATTAGCACATTTACATGCTTAACCCAGTCGAACCATGCTCATGACTGTAGTATTTGTCCAATTGGTTCCAACATAATTAGCTTCATGTCTGAATCTTGACTAGAAACTATAAATCATAGAGAGACCATGATGCATGTCCATTTTTCATGGGATTAAAATACTATGTTAATTTGAAGTCCTTTCAATTTTTTAGAGGACATCCCGCTTGTGAGGATCTGCAACCAATCGTTGGTATTTAGGGTTTTAGGCACAAGTGTTCCTTCGTGTGGTATTTCAGTAATCATGTGGTTCATATCTCCCATGATTTCAAATGGGTAATTGATCCAGAGGTATCCATTATGATAGCAGCTTACGAGGAACTTTGTAGCTTCCTCTTTCCATCCATCAAAGTCTGCAATTTGGGGTGCACCCATAAAGTGACAAATTCATTCTTGCTCAAGAAAGCTAGTTTCCTCCTTCCATTGGTCATCCTCCATTCCCCATGTTGTGAATTTCTACCATTGTTGGCTCCAGTCTCTCTCTTCCACTCACTACTTGCAAATGTTTTTCATTTGTATTTCCAATTTTGAAGCACCTACTTTGTCGAATTTTTCCTTTCTGCTTAGTTTGACAAGGGAATTCACTACTTGTCCCATAATTATAAGCATATCTATAATTTCTTTATTATCTAATGAAGGTTTCTAAAGTTCCGTATTTGGGTGTGCAACTTGGGTTTTGGGACTATGCTTGCTTGGATGCTCAGGTATAAACAATAATGAGGTGAAGTCATATGCTTCATCCATATTTATAGGAGACAATTGGAGTGGGAACTTTAGTTCATCTGTTGGTGACATTAATTCACAAGTCTTAGTCATAGCATCGAATGTGATTACTTTTTCATGTGAAGAGATGTTTGCATCGACGATGATATAGCGGTCGATCTCCTCTCGTTCTTCACTAATTGTGTATTAATGGTGGCCAGTTGTTTCTACAGGGCCATTTTTATGACCTTGGGGGTTGTTCTCAATGCAGTTGACATTCACTTGTGATGTTTGGTTGGGTTTGTTTATCCATTCATTCAAAATCCTTTGGTAAAAGTGCTCGACCATGTTGGCTTATGTTTTCTTGTCAACTTGATTAATACTTGGTATTTTGTGGCCATGGTTGTTTTGTTGATGGTATTCTTGTTTGATTGAGGTGTTTCTTGTATGCTCACTCACTTGATCTTCAAAATTTTCACTTGTGAATTCTTTCTTCAACTAGGTAATGTATTTCTCTTTCGATTGATCGATTTGTGTGCTTGTTTAAATAGTGGCACAAATCTCGTCTGGGTACTGAACTTGATCTTTATTTATGTGTTTCTTCTTTAATTTCTTCCCATGCATTCATTTCTCTCCTCATGGTGAAATATGATAGTCGTGAATGAATGTGTTGAATGTATTCATCCAATCATACATCTTGTAGTAGACATTTTGTTTTTGTACCTAATCCTGGTAACCGACTGATTGGTTATTTGGGATTTTCTTAACTTTGCTTAGATTTTTATTTTAATCATTTTTTTTCTTGATGGGTTTCCGACCGAGTTGTGTCCTACTGGCACCCCAAGGAGGTTTTCATGAGCAGGTATTTAGGATACTATGTATGATATATTTTTGGTTGGGCCTCGTGGACTAGTTTCTTGAAAGGGTTCCCTTGTGGCATTTTTAATTGTACTTCTCTTGAAGGTCAGATGTCCTTGACCACATATGGAGCCAACCATGCAGTCTCTATATTTCTTGGTTTACCCTTTATTCTAATTTCATATAGAAATACAAAGTCTCCATTATTGATGTCTTTATTCCTATTGTGTTGATCATGCTAGGATTTTTGCTGACTTTTCTAAATTTCCTGATGTTTTTGTGCCAACATCCTTTCTTTTTCTAATTTGTTAAGTTGGTAGAAGTGTTTTCTTGTATTCACCATGTGATAAAATTAAAAAATAGAAGCTATCCATCTTACACTTGCAAAGAAATGTAGTGAGATCACTGCTTCTTGGTTGTAAACTGGTTTAAAGGTTGTTTGACCAGTCAATATTGTTTATGTCGTTCTATATGCCCATAATATTACTGGAACTTTTTCATCCCTGTCGTCTCTATCAAGACCGAATATTATTTTGAGTCCCTTATATAGTTGTTTTTTAAAATACTTGATGACCCTATTATTTTGTGGGCAGTAATAATGTATTTTGTTTCCGACCTTTTCGCTCAGTTTGGAAAAGGACCAAAAAATTCAGTAACCCAAATTTCAAATGGTAAGATGAGGTTTATTGAGTGTAAGGTAATTTCATTCTTCCATAATGGTTGACCTAACCTTTGACACTTGTCATATTTCTTTACTTGTTCTCTAGAGTCTTTTTGTAAAGTCGGCCACCAAAGACTAGCTTGAAGGATTTTCCTGGCTATCATATCGAATTGAAAGTGACCCCCTGCTTAAACTACATGTGCTTCATTAATCATGTCTTAATGTTCATGCTCTAAATAACATCTTCGTAGAATGTTGTCAATTCATAGCTTGCAAATATATCCATTCATGAGAGTGAATGGTGAAGCTTTCATGGCTAGGATTTTTAATTTATTGGCTGGGAGATCTTCAGGTGCTTTCCCTTCTTCTAGAAATTTTTTTATTTCTTCTAGTTATTTGGGAACTATTTCAAATCTGAATAAATTCACATCTGGTAATTGATCATCTATCCTTGTCGTATCTTTCCCTGTTTCAAGTTGGGACAGGTGATTCAGGCCAAAATTCTTCTTTCCCAATCAGAGTACTACTTCAAAGTCGAACTCTTGAAATGGTAGTAGCCATCAAATTTTTTTCCCTTGATGGAAAATTTTATTGACTAGAGATTTTAGCGCTTGATGATATGTGAAAAATGTAAACAGATTTGCAAGCAAATAGTGTTGAATTTTTGTAGGGAAAAAGTCATTGCTAAAGCTTCACGTTCAGTCTTCGAATAATTCCTTTCTAATTTATTTAGTTTTTGAATGGTGTATGCATTCAGGTGGTCGACTGTGTCATCATAAAGTTGGGCTAATATTGCACCAATAACGACATTTGAGGCGTTGAAATGAACATGGAATTTCCTTGACCAGTTCGGAGATCAAAGGATGGGAGCTTCTACCAATTTTATTTTTAATAGTTCGAAGGATTTATCACATTCCTGACTCCAGTGGAGCTCGAATTCTTTCTTTAAAATCTCATTGATTGGGAACATGATGTCGGAGTACCGTCAGATGAATTTTTTGTAATACCCCGTGTGACCAAGAAAGATTTTGATCTATTTTTGGTTGACAAGTCGAGGATGATTTTAATTTTGGCCATGTACACTTTTATCCCATCCTTTCATACAATATGGAAAAATAGTATGTGATACCCCAAAGTTTCAAAAATTATTATTGTTTTTGTTTATCGACACTATATGATCTTTATGATCAAACTTTCAAGCTCATGTATTTATTTTATTTACTAAAATAAAATTAAGAAACAAACACACATTGAGTGAGACGGTTAAAATAGGGTGTCAATGATCTACTAAGATAAATGACCAAGTGGCAACAAAAGGGAGACAAGTAGTGGGACTAGTTGAGTTTAACTCAACTAAGTAAAAACAAATTTCAGATTTCTAGGAAATTTGAAGAGACAAGTGTAAAAATTTATTTGGCAAGAAGGGATGGGACACCATTCATAAGGGAGGTGATTACATTGTAAATCTCATGACACAGAAAATAATGTACGAAAAATCTTGTAACTCCCAAATTATGCAAAGAGCCATGTAGGTCATACCTTCTCTTCGATATGAAACTCAGCTCAGGAGTGATGTAGTGAAGGCGGTTTTCTACTCCATTCTATGGTTGGGAGTAACGGTCTCCTCAATGTGTGTTTCCCATAAGCAACCTATAGTTTACAAATTCTTCATTTATATTATTATATTTGTTTTGTAGTGCATGTAGTTTATTGGAAATTAGTATTTTAATTCATTAAGTTTCTGTGCAAATGGAATTTTATGGTAGGAGGTTGGATACTTAACCTTTGTCTCTTTAAACTACTGAAATTAAAAAGTTTTATAATATGGTTGAATGTGGATTTTGGTGCATAAGTCAAGCAGTAAGAAAGACTAGCTATATTGCTTAATCATAATAGAGACATAGCATAGATAATAGAACTGTGATTGAAAGAAAATCAACCAATACCATAGGAAGATAAAAGATCTTATATAGAATCAATACAGGATTTCTATGCCAAAATATTGAACAATATTGAACATAAGATTTATATAATATAAGTAGGAAGACTTATAAATTATCAACATTCAATTATAGAACATGTATGCATTTCCTAAACCACTAGGTTGCATATATTACAATGAATATGATAGAGTGATAGGCTTACTCAATAGTAACTTCTCTTAAAAAAAAATTGTACAAAGTATTAATCTCTACTAAGAGCTAGAAGACAATATACAACATTTGAATAACCTTGCATATGGACTTAAAATGAAATATGAAGTGCCTTCTATAGGTAGATTTGAATCGATAGCATGTGGGCATAAGTATACATATCCCCGTGAAAAAATAAAAAGAAACGGGTTAAGAAACAATAATCCAAAATAATATACAAACCCAAGAATTATAACTATGAAACAAAGTTATTCAATGACGATTTACCATGGAATATTCTGGCACAATAAGTTATAAGGGTCACCATTGTTGGAACCCAAGTATAAATGGTATGAAAAAAATGTTAGAAATTTTCCTGTCAAAATCTTGCAAATAGACTTCATGTAGCTTGTTTCTCCAACGTTTAAATATGATGTGTTCCCTCAAAAATTTAAACAAGGGCCCATCATTAGCAAGATCACCGCAAATAACTAGACTAAGAAAGTATCCCGGTATTATGAAATCTTTCCTTGACAACATTAAACCAAGAACACATAAAAACAATACATTTGGAAGGGAAAAATACCAAATCGAGAACCAAATTAAATATAAACTAGAATCCATATCTGAGTAAGGAAGTCTCATATTCCAAGTAATAAATGTGCAGAAGGAACCATAAACTGAACTAAATATATTTATATAAGATGGAGGAAAAATGATATACATATATAAAAATGGAAACTAGTATATCAAGTACAAAATACTAAGAACTGTCACATTACAACTCATGGTTTACTAAAATTTTACAATAAGAGTCTGCAATAATGAAATATTACAAACCATCTGGAACAACATGGAGTTTACTAGTATTTCTATCTACTATATCTATTTGTAGCTAAGCTATTAATTTTTTTAAAATAAAATTACATATATGCCTTCTAAATAACTTAAAAATAAATCGGTATGAATTGAATCTACAAATTACCTATTAGAAAAAGTAAATTTTCATGGGTTGACAGGAAAAACATGGAATATGAAACCTTGAAGTTGAAAAAATCCAGAGAACTCCAAATCCTTATCACCATAGTACCCAACTTGATTGTCCCATAAATCCCCAATAGGTGGGAGACAAGGACAATTAATCCACATAAGTAAGTATAGACCTAAGCCAACAAAGAATTACAATGAGTATTTAGTAAACAAGAAAAAACCCATAACAAAACCTGCTAAGTCGAAGGCCAAATAGGAGTGAAAAGGGGAAGGCCAAGTATTATTTTTTGTACAAAAACTTGAACCCCAATTCCTCTATCCAGTTCAAGAACAAAGTCGAACCCAAATCCTCTGTCAAGTTCAAAGAATGGAGTCAAACCCAAATCCTAGTTAAGTTCAAAGAACAAAGCCGAATCGAAATTCTATGTCAAGTTACAAGAACAGAGTAATGAATTGAGCCCAAATCCTCTATTAAATAATATAACAATGAAACAAACCCATATCCAATAGCAAGACACCATGAAAATGAACCAAAACCTCAGTTAAGTTGCAGAGATACATTTTTCCCAAGTGAAAATGAACAACTAAAGGAAAACACAGGTACTATCAGAAAGGTATAGATGCCCAAAAAAACCCTATACAACTAACATTAGTATAGGACTGTTGGCCCTTGGTTATGAAAGTAAGTGAAGATCAAGGGAGAAAAGGAAAAATTCAAACTTCGCGGAAGACACAGTGACTGTTATTGGGTCAAAGTGAGAAAAATAGCAGAAAGGACGAAGCGAAGTAAAAGGAAGAAAGTTGTTCGATGAGAAGATCGAGGATGACAGATCAACAAGAAAGGAGGATCGTGGATAACTCAACAAGAGGAAAAATCCATCGTTGGTTGATTTAGAGCACCATGCAAGAAAGAAGGAAAGACATGCTGACAAAGCCCTAAAAATGTGGTTCAAGTTGACCTAGGGTTTTAGACACATAGGGTTTTGACACCTAGGTTTCGGCCTAAGGATGTCAATGAGTGATTGTAATGTATAAATAGAGGTCTAAAGGACCTGGGATGGGTTGTTGTTGTTGTTGTTGTTTTTGTTGCTATTTTTGGTGTTATGATTGTGGTTGTGTGATCGAGTGAGTAACATTGTGTGTGAGAGAAGTGTTGAGTATGAGAGCCTTTTGTATTGTAAGATGTTCATCTAGGTGCAAACATCAACCCTGTAGCTAGGTGCGCAGGGAGGGGAGAGATAGAGAGGAGAAGAAAGAAGATTTGCTAGCTGAGAGTGTAGACAAGAACTGTATGCTTCATCTTAATATATTATAAAGTACAATTCTATGGATGTATCCCTAGAGAGAGGGTGAACCACGTATACCTTGTGTTGTGTGTGATTTATGCTATGTTCTTTGCCTTTGATATACTGGTATTTCATTACTACGGTAGATTTGATAGATATGTGGAATAGATCTAAGATGATAAGTGATATATGCATGTTGTATTGTTATAGTGTTGGATCCACTTGCGATTTTCCTTGGTTTTATATGTCTCTTTCCTGCAACACCCCCATAGCTTCTTCAGATGAGACTGCATTTTCTTCGCAACTGTAGCCAAAAGGGCCAATAGTTAGGGCTTGTTGGTTCCCTCTTGGAGCTGAACCCTGGGTATGCCCTTGTGTCAGGACGAGGTTGCAGGATAGAGATGTCTACAACCAAGGGAAATCTCAAGTGGATCCAACACTAGAACAATATAGCATGCGTATATCACTTATCAAATTAGATATATTCCACACATCTATCAGATCTACCACAATAATGCAATACCAATATATCAAAGGCAAAGAACATAGCATCAATCACACACAACAAAAGGTATACATGGTTCACCCTCTCTCTAGGGCTAAGTCCACAGAAATGTTCTTTATAATATATTAAGGTGAATCATATAGTTCTTCTATGCACTCTCAACTAGCAGATCTTCTTTCTTCTCCTCTCTATCTCTCCCCTCCCTGCACACCCAGCTGCAGGGTTGATCTTCTCACCCAACTAAAGATCTTACAATATAGAAGGCTCTCGTACTCAACACTTCTCTCTCACACAATGTTACTCACTCGATCACACAACAACAATCATAACACCAACAATAGTAACAACGAAAACAATAGCAACAACAACAACCCATCCCAAGTCCTTTAGACCTCTATTTATACATTACAATCACTCACCTACATCCTTAGGATGAAACCTAGGTGTCAAAACCCTAGATACCAAAACCCTAGGTGTCTAAACCCCTAGGTCAACTTTACCTGCGTTTTCAGGGCTTCGCCAGCTTGTCTTTCCTTCTTTCTCTAGCGATGCTCCAAAGAATCCAATGGTGGATTTTTCCACTTGCTATGTTTTCCACGATCCTCCTTCCTCGCTGATCTATCATCCTCAATCTCCTCGTCCAATGACTTGCTTCCTTTTACTTCGCTCCATCCTTTCTTCTCTTTTTATCACTTCGACCTAGTAACAGTCACTATGTCTTCCACATAGTTCACATTTTTCCTTTTCTCCCTTGATCTTCGCTTGCTTTCATAACCAAGGGACAACAAGCCCCCAACACTCACTTGTGACTCATGATGAGGCACTTCAGACCAGTCCTTTCTGTTTTACTTTGACTTTAGACTGCACAGTGCATCTTCTACTTTCTGCTCTATGCCTCCTCTCCTTCCTTGTGTAGACTATCTTTTCTGTGTCTGGTACCAGGTGCAGTTGAAAATGGATACCAAACACATAAAAGACAGTCTGCACAAGGAAGGAGAGGAGGCATAGAGCATAAATAAGAGGTTGCATTGTGCATTCTGAAGTCGAAGTAAAACAGAAAGGACCAATTTGAAGTTCCTCGGGATGAGTCACAGGTGAGTTTTGGGGGCCTATTGTCCCTTGGTTATGAAAGTAAGCGAAGATCAAGGGAGAAAAGGAAAAATGTGAACTGCATGGAAGACACAGTGATTGTTATTGGGTCCAAGTGAGCAAAAGAGAAGAAAGGACAAAGCGAAGTAAAATTAAGAAATTCGTTGGATGAGGAGATCGAGGATGATAGATCAACAAGGAAGGAGGATCGTGGAAAACTCAACAAGCGAAAAAATCCACCTTTGGATGCTTTGGAGCACCGCGCGAGAAAGAAGGAAAGACAGGCTAGTCAAGCCCTGAAAACATGGGTCAAGTTGACCTAGGGTTTTAGACACCTAAGGTTTTGGTATCTAGGCTTTTGACACCTAGGTTTCGGCCTAAGTATGTCGGTGAGTGATTGTAATGTATAAATAGAGGTCTAAAGGACCTGGGATGGGTTTTTGTTGTTGTTTTTGCTGTTGTTACTATTGTTGGTGTTATGATTATTGTTGTGTGATCGAGTGAGTAACATTATGTGAGAGAGAAGTGTTTAGTATGAAAGCCTTTTGTATTGTAATATCTTCATCTTGGTGAGAAGATCAACCCTGCAGCTTGGTGTGGAGGGAGGGGAGAGATAGAGAGGAGAAGAAAGAAGATCTGTTAGATGAGAGTGAAGACAATAACTGTATGCTTCACCTTAATATATTATAAAGAACGGTTATATGGACGTAGCCCTAGAGAGAGGGTGAACCACATATACCTTGTGTTGTGTGTGATTGATGCTATGTTCTTTGGCTTTTATATACTGGTATTGCATTACTGTGGTAGATCTGATAGATGTGTGGAATAGATCTAATATGTAAGTGATATATGCATGTTGTATTATTCTAGCATTGGATCTACTTGAGATTTCCCTTGGTTGTAGACATCTATGTCCTGCAACCACCCCATAGATGCTTCAGGTGAGACTGCATTTGCTTCGCAGGTGTAGCCGAAAGGGCCAGTAGTTAGGGCTTGTTGGTGTGCTCTTGGAGCTAAACCATGGGTTTGCCCCCATGCCAACAAGGACCACACGTAGCAATATTGGATGTGGTTTAAATTGAGATAAGTTTTCATGGTTCAACCTAGGGACAAATGGGGATAATATAGAGACTCGTATATTTTGGTATTCATGACCAATTAAGTATAAATGCTATCACCAATGAGGGGTTTAATGGTTATTACCATACCCATATCACCATCAATAAAACAAGTTACTACACTATGCTAGGACATTAAGGTATAACGTTTAAGCCCCACACCATATGTTTATACATTGCTAAATATGTCAATACTTTCCAAATAAAGTTTGGCTAAGTAGGATAAGAAATATCAAGTCACTTGGTACAATATCTAATCGATGGACATTTTCAAAAAGGTATATATACAACAAATAACTCATGATTAAACTCACCAATGTATAGAGTAGAGATAGATGAGAAATATTGCAACTATAAGGAAAGAACTCTATAATTGTTATTGCTAGCAAAAATGGTATTATTGCTACATGTTAGTTATTAAGAAAAGAAGAAGTTATAAGTTTTACATAACACTTTATAAAATTTATCGATAAATATATGCAAATGTAGATTTACATTGTAATTATAACTCAATGGCAAGTTTATGTATGTAGTTAAAAAAAAAAATTGAGTAATTAAGAGGGTATATGACACAGTATACCTATAGTTGTGTGAAAGATGCACTTTTTGACGTTTAAGGATAATTGGATTTGCCTACATATTTCCAGCATCATTCTTAACCAATGGATGTGGTATTTTTATACGATGTAGATACACCATTCGTCGAAGTACATGACCATTTTTTTATAAATATATTCTTGAAATTCCTTCACCACTATCCTTGATAAGGATGTTGGGGAATTTCGAGTCCAAAAGGCATGACATTGTATGAAAATGATCTGAGTTCAGAGACAAGTGTAGTTTTTTCTTGATCTTCCTTGGCTAGAGGTACTTGATTGTATCCATAGAAATCATTGATAAATGAGTAAAATTCATTTCCTACTACCTCATTGATAATTTCATCAACAAATGGAGTCAGGAATGGATCGGTCAATGTAATTTTATTCAGTCCTTGGAAGTCAACATGGATTCTTAATTTCTTTGGGTTGTTATTCTTCCATTGCACAACCATTAGGGTTACCCATTCTAACTTTTTAATCAGATATATAATGCCAGCAACAAGAATTGCTTCAATTTATTTTTGGACAATGGGTTTGTGTTTGTGTGCTAGCTTATATGGCCCTTTTTTAATAGCCTTGGTGCCAAGGATGAGTTATTTTTCCATTTCACCCATCTCTTGTACCAATATTTTGAGATATTCATAGTCACGTGCGAAGACATATTGATATTATTTTAGCAAGTTGACTATTTCCATGGTTTTCTTGTCAGACCAATAGTCACCTATTCTAGCCATTTTTGGTCGATATTCTATTGAAATATCAAATTCCTTGGTTTTAATTTCTGCATCCATCCATTCGATCACTTTTGATTCAACCAATTAGTGTTCTCCTTCCACTACTTGATTATAAATTGATGGAAAGTCAGGTTTCTCGGTATCATATTTCTCTTCCTTTCTTCCTTAGTGACAGTGTAGGTTGTTTTTACGTGATTTTGTACTCTTGGATGGGTTTTCTTCCATCGAACTCTTTTTCCTAGAAAACTTATGTTTCCCATGTCTATTCGACGAGCTATGATCTTATTTGAATTGTGCATCGATATTAAATTACAAGTCGAATTCGATCCCATATCGACTTTAGTTTTTCTTTTTTCCTGAGTTTGTTGGGTACTTGGTTGATCTAAGAAAATTTGTATCTCTCTTATTGCTTCATTCAATAGTGCTTCTTCAGGTCTAAATTTGAAGTCTTTAAGTTATTTTTATTTCATTACAGTCAAATGTGTGTCCACATGCTTCCTTAATTTTGTACCATTTGTGGGGTATGTCATCCAATGTATTTGAAAACATGTGAGGCCATACCCTTTCATCTCTATAACCATATTTCCTCCATTCTTTATCAAATTGTTGGATATGAGCGAATGGGTTGAAACCAAGTTTGAACATTGGGATGTCGATATTGGTTGATAGTTTTTTCCCAACACATATTTCGACAAAGTAAAGTGTAGCAATGTGTTGACGGGCGAAAATGACCGTCCGTCAATTAGAAGAACGAATCTGGTCTGGGGTTGTCTAAATAACCCAAGCCGTTTGGTATAACTCATTCTAACAGGTTTAATGGCTCCATTGGCCAATCTAAGAATCCTAAAAGAAACAAAAATAAAAGAAAATAAATAAATAACTAATTACTAAATATTATATATACACATATGTGCATATGCTCTAATGTAATAGGCGTATTTAAACAAAAGATAAATAACTCTCATCTATATACATTATTCACAGGCTACAAGTTTTAGTCTAAACTTACTAAACTCGATGTGAAAATGACTGCTTTAAAAAGCAGATAAAGAAAGCACATAAAAATATTTTTGATTTTTCTTTTATAAGTTTTAAACTAATGGAAGAAAATATTATGAAACGGAAACATATAGCTAGTCAAAAGCCAAACTTTACGTTCGAATTTCAGTGACAAACAAATAGCAAAAAAATAAAATTGAACTAACCCGTTAGCGAGCTAATGCTATACATCCAAACATCTGTGCGATCAGAAAACATTTAACCACCTTGTCTAGGAGAAAAAACTGCAAGGAACCTTAAGTCTATTCTGAATAAATGCAGAACAATTCTGTTGGCAGTTAAATTTTAATAACATGAAGAGTGATACCATTAGTCATTGTGATATCATGATTACAAGTAATTTCATTAAGAGAAATCTGTTAGCAATCATGCTTGCATTTAATCTTTTAATGAAAATTAA
The DNA here is from genome assembly GCA_032191745.1 of Picea mariana. Classification (NCBI taxonomy): domain Eukaryota; kingdom Viridiplantae; phylum Streptophyta; class Pinopsida; order Pinales; family Pinaceae; genus Picea; species Picea mariana. Next base: position 292,719 of record JASDQU010100451.1, on the reverse strand, counting down.
AGGAGAAATCCTTTAATTAAAACTGAATAGATGATCACATGATTAATATCTGAAGCATTAGTTATGGAAAGCATTTATAAAGGAATTATCCCAATAACATAATAAATGATGAAGACTAAAGCTATCAAAACTTATTATCATATCAAGATAAACAAAAACTGAAATAAAGACATCATTCACAAGAAGCTAAAGACGAAATGTGCATTGTTGTTCCATTAAAGTCTGTAAATCAAACGTCCATCTTCTGCCCCAGGCGAGGATGATTTCATTGCCAAAAAACTGTAGTATTTAAAGAGTTTGGGAAAACTAAGCATCCTATCTTTTAAAATAAAATCAAATCCCAGGATGATCAGGTAATTACAAAAATAGAGGGTAATAAAACCACTCAATATCAAACTATATCTCTTAAGATTAAAAGAGTTTGTTTCTATTTACAAAATGAACCAAAGAAATGGCTAATGACCCCATAAATGCACTGTATCATTATGTATCCACAAGCTACACGATATCCTGAAAGGAAAAATGAAAATAAAGCAATTTGGATATTCATTCAATCAACATTTTCCAATATTGCGAATGAGAACAGAATGGCTACATAATTTGCTGATTCTATAGCTAGTCTAATTTTAAACAAGAGAAAACCAATTCAATCTATATTAATTAAGAATAAATCAACAAAATCACACAAATATTTTACCTTTGAACTGAATGCTAAATTCGGCTCATACAACCTCAAAATTAATCATTGCTTTTATACTCTCAGTATTTTTTATAATGATATTTCCAGTTCTCTTTAAACGTTTCCCTTGCCTTTGTGCACTGATCCTGACTTTGTGGTTCTCATTTGTTAACGAGTCAATATGAGTAATGAGGGTCTTAATCTTAGCTTGAAGGAGAGGGGAATCTGTGTAATATTTGTTTACCCAATTTAGACACACTTCACATCGCGGATCTGGAGTAGTTGGTTGAGGGAATCCATGGTTGTGTGTCAAAACATTACCACTATCCACTGTGGGCTTTTGACTGGGTTTAAATCCTAAAAATATTTTCTATGCTTCAGACATGATGGTAGGTTATTTACACAGTCTAATTGTTGACTGTTTGGAATGGTTTCCACTGGTGTATTTTGTGTTATGATTAGGGTAGACAAATTGATTCATGCACATGAATTTAAATAAGCTTGGGGTTGACATCCCATTGCTCACACAAAGACTGATCGAGCATTTCCTTTTCACAAGGGTTTTTACATAAGAAATTCGGCCTTCCACTTGAGGAAATAAGCGACTTCTCTATCATAGGTTTATCTAGCATTGTAGCAAGGTCTATAACAAAGTAAAATTAAAAAAACACTTATCTTAACCGAAACAAAAATTCTAAGAAATTTACCTCCAAAGGTCGAGGCATATCTTTGAAACAATCCAGTTAATGGAGAAACTGTCTGCAATGAAGGTAAAAGGGCTCATTACGGTTCTAGGTTTTCAAGGGTTTGATCTAATTCGTCATGGTTTGCTCATAAAATCTCCTGCAAAAACATGTCTCCGGCAGGTAAAAATGAGATTGAACAGACTATAACAAGAGCGAATAGAAAACAACTGTGGGTTTAGATGGTAGTGGTAAGAGGTAAGCTCGAGATAAAATGATGGAAACAAAACTAGGAACAACTAGGGAAACCATAACATAAGCAATGGGGTTTACATTCATGAAATTTGGGCGTTTCTGGTAATGAATTTTTAGAGTACAAAGCATGGCTCAAGACCCTAGCTTGTAATGAGAGGCCTTTCAGATCAACATGCTAGCTAAAATGATATACATGGTATGATCCTGGTATGTTAAATTCCCACACTATGTGATGAGTGTGATCTAATTGCAAAGGTTAGGAATGGATGCATTTTACAAGCCAAAGAATATTGAAAATTTAAAATCAAAATCGACTTACCAAGAATTTTAAAAGAAACAAGCCTATAGTCCATGTCAATCGATTCTTGGTATACAAAGGCTCCAAAATATCAGCTTATAGTCTATGAGTAACTCAAAACAAATGTTTCCTTGATATATGATAAGCTTCAAAGAAAAACCAACATTCATTAAAAGAGTTGTAAGCACAACGACCCTTCCAAAAACCAAGCCTTAGATACAATTGCAATACGATTATAAGATTTAATGATTCATTCATGCTTTCAGTCATGAATGAAGTATGAAAATGCAAAATAAAATAAATAGAAACAATCAAAAAATATTTTTACAACCCACAAGTCACCTTCAAATAGCAATATTTACAAAAGGAGGTGCTGGAAACTATAAGAATTGTCACTTGTCACTTTACAAGGAAAAAATTATGTAGGGTTGCCAACAATGGTGACTTAGTGGGAGAAGCAATTATCTATGCATCACCAACGAGTTCATGTTAGGATTACTTAGAATGATTATAGGTCAAAAAACATCTGAAGGACATCAGGCATCTCGACAATCATTACATAGTCTAGCTCTAGATATCTTCCTGTTCAAATGAAATCCGGTGACAAATTTTAAAAATGAGAGAAGCAATGTTTAAGTCAATGGCTCCGATACTGTTGACAGAGCCACTACTGCTAGCAGGTGTCCATAGCCTCGGCAGGGATGTCAATTAACCCACTCTGACGCCTCTAACCTGTCCAATAAATTTCAATTCAAAATGAAGGATGCCTATGACCAACATCAAAATTTATACCTGAGAATTTTCTTGAACCTGACATTGCTTCGCTGCCAGTAGGTCTGTTCAGTACCCCATCAAAGTTGTCTTGGCATCATGCATGCATTTACCCATTGCCATCAGACATGTTCAGTATCCCAGCAGTTTTACAAACACTTCCCACAACTCTCGAGAAATTATTCACAATCTGATATAAATTTAAAGATATTCAGAAGAGCGGGGTGATGCTGAAAATTCTGATTTTTAGAACACTTGTTATTTTCTAGCCTTTAGTTTTTTTTTAGTCACCTTCATTATGATATGAAATTAGTTTTTAGACGAAACCAATTTTTTCAAAGACAGGAAGGCATACTAGAGTTGATTTCTTTAAAAGATGGGACAACGTAAAAAGCTTTAAATATGATCATGTCTGCTCATTATTATAAAGTGAGACCAGGAAATCGGTTTCAAACAGAAAATTTCTTTAGTTGGTCTGTGTTTCAGCAATTCACAGTATTGATGCTCTTGAGAGGACCTTAATAGTCGCTTCATAATGATGCATTCTAGCTCCCTTCTACAAACTAAAAGGTGACACATAAATAAATTTAAACAAAACACAGCGAAAACAAACAAAATGAAAATAACCAAAAGATGGAAAACAAAAATAAATCAAAATAGAAAAAATATGTACAAAGATGGAACTGAAAACATCACACATAATATCTCTTTAGAAACTGAAAGAAAATAGAAAAATCCTCATTGATGTGAATACAATCCTACTCGTGATACCTTGGGTCAGGGTTGAAGTTACAGTTCATATTTATTTATCTCTTTACTTTCCATTTAAAATTTTCATAATAATACTGCGACTTTGAAAAGAAATATTCAATGAAAAGTAGAGAGAAAAGGATTAAGCGGACTTCCCTGACAGCAGTCATATTATGGTTCTCTTGGTGCACCCACTTGTGCTCATGACTGCATTATTACAAAGAGAAATAGTGAGGAATGAAACTAAAATAAAACCTACTCCTAAACCTACCCTAACTACTAAACAAATCAGAATACTACATGAAGTCATGCTTCCAATGTATCCATCGAAATAACTCTAATCCTACAATAGAAGCAAAATCACATATTACTAACAAGAATGGTAGTATGTCGAAAAATGAAAAAAATATATCATACTCACCTTTATCATCATCATTTAAAAACAAGGCAAGCATGATATTACCATTCCCTTGAACATTCTTGTTGTATGAATCCTCCAACCATTCGACAATTTTGTCATTATATGAGTTACAAAAATATGAAAGAATGAGATTATGAAGGTTGTGAGAGTTATAGGGACTTGACATAACCATCAGCCTAAACCGAAGTGCGCCATCCTCCTGAAAATCTTCCTTTCGTTCCATATTTTCTCCATCTGAAGGATATAAAATGAGTGTGTTGAAGTTACCTCCTTGATCTCTAAATAAAGTGAAGATAATCTTACCATTCCCTAGGAAATTTTCAAGATATGAATCCTCCAACCAATCTGCAATACTAACATGATACATGCAATTACTGACATGGGATGGTTTGAAAGAATTCACATGAGAGAAATATTCCTGGTGAGAATAAAGTATTAGACCATCATGGAAAGAATCTTGTAAAAAGATCGGATCAATATGGCGAGAACTCATCATGTTTCTCGATCGAAAAATAAGTGTTTCATTCTCTTGAAACCTTGCATTGAGCTTAGATATTTCAAGGTTAACTATTTGAGGTGAACTAGATGGAACGAATGATAAAACATCATTGGTAGTAATATTTGGTCGATTATATTTTTCAACCTCAAATAATTGATCATGGAAAAATTTAGATCCTTCTTGAAACACAAATTGGGATGTATCAATGGAAGATGCAATTCAGGATTCTTTCAAATCATTTCTTGATTTACCCACAGATAATTCATGAGAATACAAATTAATATGTTCATGGGTAGAATTATTTCCCTCTTTATCTTCTATTCGGTGATCTCTTTGTACCTGATTATATAATGTTGAATTCTCTCCAAGGTAATATGGAACATGCAATCACACAACATTAGGATAAAAAATATCAGGGCATAAGGAATCATATGTAGAAGAATTAAGGAGATAGAATGCATCTCTCGAAATGATAGGTATATTTGTTTCGAAATTTGGTTTTGTCCCCTCTTCTTGTATAAACTAATCTTCCTCTTTTGGATTCTCTTTCAAATAATACAAGACAGATTTTAAGAAACAATTTGGTTCATCATGCAAAGGAAAACTTGAGGGAAAATCACTAGAGACAGAAGGTTGATTAATAGTATGACTAATGATTTTGTCTCCTATTGATTGATCATGGATCTGTTCAACTAAATTAGGGGCAGATTTATCGTCCACATGATTATCAACTTCACATTCAACCTCTTTTACTTTAGAAACAATTATAAAATCTATGAGAGTGTGACAACTGTCGTCTTTTAAAGTCAAGGTTCCTTCTTTGACAAGAGGAGAGATTGTTTGCAAAGAATGATTAGATGTGACAATTGCATTTTCTAAAGGATGATGTTGCTCATGATTTTCCAAAATGAAAGAAGTTGACAAAAAATGTGGTGCTTCAAAATCTTCAAGATCAACATCAAAATCTGAACCATCTTGAGGTTGAGTGTTAGTGCTCGATTCAGATTGGTTAACAATTAATTGATCTGGCTCATCTGAGAGAGAAACGAGATATTTAAACCACTCATTAATAAGTGACATTTCTTTCAAAGGGAACCTAGTACAAACATGAATGAACCTAATTGCAAAATCATCGAATGATTCACCATTTTCTTTCCTTAAGTAACTTAATTCATCATAATCATAATTGTTAAAGTCTGATAAAAATTCAATTACAAACTCAAACAAAGAATGAATCAAATTAGCTAGAAAAGATTCAAACCAACATTTAACCCGATCTCGGAAAGCGAGAGAGAACAATCTGCATGTAACATTTGGATCAATGATCTTATGTCTTAAAAATTCATAAAGAAATTTAGAGATATAGTCTACTGCAGATGTGTTCCCTTCACCATCGAAGGTGAGTTCTGAAAAGAGATTAGTTGTCTTGCTGGGAATAACTGGTAGTGAGAAGTGGAAAGCATGTTCCAACACAGTGATTTGGGGAGCCATGGGGAAATTGAATAAATTTGAAACAAAATCTCCTAGAAGGCCATCTTGTCAGTCGGCCCTCCTTCTAGCACCATTTGTTGACGGGCGAAAATGATCGTCCGTCAATTAGAAGAACAAATCTAGTCTAGGGTTGTCTAAATAACCCAAGCCATTTGGTATAACTCGTTCTAACGGGTTTAATGGCTTCATTGGCCAATCTAAGAATCCTAAAAGAAACAAAAATAAAAGAAAAGAAATAAATAACTAATTACTAAATATTATATATACATAAATGTGCATATGCTCTAATGTAATAGGCATATTTAAACAAAAGATAAATAAATCTCATCTATATACATTATTTACAGGCTACAAGTTTTAGTCTACACTTCGATGTGAAAATGACTACTTTAAAAAGAAGATAAAGAAAGCACATAAAAATATTTTTTATTTTTCTTTTATAAGTTTTAAACTAATGGAAGAAAATGTTATGAAATGGAAATGTATAACTAGTCAAAAGCCAAACTTTACGCTCTAATTTCAGTGACAAACAAATAACAAAAAAATGAAATTTAACTAACCTGTTAGCGAGCTAATGATATACATCCAAACATCTGTGCGATCAGAAAACATTTACCCACCTTGTCCAAGAGAAAAACCTGTAAGGAACCTTAAGTCTGTTCGGAATAAATGCAGAACAATTCTGTTGGCAGTTAAATTTTAATAACATGAAGAATGATACCATTAGTCACTGTGATCTCAAGATTACAAGTAATTGCATTAAGATAAATCTGTTAGCAATCATGCTTGCATTTAATCTTTCAATGAAAATTAAAGGAGAAATCATGTAATTAAAACTGAATAGATGATCACACGATTAATATCTGAAGCATTAGTTATGGACCACATTTATAAAGGAATTATCCCAATAACATAATAAATGATGAAGACTAAATCTATCAACACTTATTATCATATCAAGATAAACATAAACTTAAATGAAGACACCATCCACAAGAAGGTAAAGCCGAAATGTGCATTGTTGTTCCATTAAAGTCTATAAATCAAACATCCATCTTCTACCCCAGGCAAGGATGATTTCATTACCAAAAAAATGTAGTATTTAAAGAGTTTAGGAAAACTGAGCATCCTATCTTCTAAGATAAAATCAAATCCCAAGATGACCTAGTAATTAAAAAAACAGAGGGTAATAAAACCACTCAATATCAAACTATATCTCTTAAGATTAAAAGAGTTTGTTTCTATTTACAAAATGAGCCAAAGAAATGGCTAATGACCCCAAAAATGCTCCATATCATTATGTCTCCACAAGCTGGACGATATCCTAAAAGTCAAAATGAAAATAAAGCAGTTGAGATATTCATTCAATCAACATTTTCCAATATTTCGAATGAGAATAGACTAGCTACATAATCTACTGATTATGTAGCTAGTCTAATTTTAAATAGCAGAAAACAAATTCAATCTATATTAATTAAGAAGAAATCAACAAAATCACACAAATCTTTTACCTTTGAACTGAATGCTAAATTCGGCTCATATAACCTCAGAATTAATCACTACTTTTATACTCTAAACATTTTTTATAATGATATTTCCACTTCTCTTTAAACGTTTCCCTTGACTTTGTGCACTGATCCTGACTCTATGGTTCTCATTTGTTAACGAGTCAATCTGAGTAGTGAGGGTCTTGATCTTAGCTTGAAGGAGAGGGACATCTATGTAATATTTGTGTACCCAATGTATACACACTTCACACCACGTATCTGGAGCAGTTGGTTGAGGGAACCCATGGTTGTGTGTCAAAACATTACCACTATCCACCGTGGGCTTTTGACTGAGTTTAAATCCTGAAAATTTTTTCTATGCTTTAGGCACGGTGGTAGGTTATTTACACAGTCCAATTGTTGACTATTTAGTAGGGTTTCCACTGGTGTATTTTGTGTTAAGATTAGAGCAGAAAAATTGATTCATGCACATTAATTTAAATAAACTTGGGGTTGACATCCTGTTGCTCACACAAATATTGATCGAGCATTGCCCTTTCACAAGGGTTTTTACAGAAGAAATTATTCCTTCCACTTGAGGACATAAGAGGATTCTCTATTAGAGGTTTATCTAGCACTGTAGCAAGGTCTGTAACAAAATAAAATAAAATAAATGCTTATCTTAACCGAAATAGAAATTCTGAGAAATTTACCTCCAAAGGTCGAGGCATATCTCTGAAACAGTCTAGTTACTGGAGAAACTGTTTGCGATGAAGGTAAAAGGACTCATTTTGGTTCTGGATTTTCAAGAGTTTGATCTAATTCATCATGGTTTTCTCAGAAACTCTCCCGCAAAAACGTGTCTCTGGCAGCTAAAAACGGGATTGAACAAACTATAACAAGAGCAAATAAAAAACAACTATGGGTTTAGATGGTAGTGGTAGGAGTTAAGCTCGAGCTAAAATGATGGAAACAAAACTAGGAACAACCAAGGAAACCATAACATAAGCAATGGGGTTTACATTCATGAAATTTGGGCATTTCCGTTAATGAATTTTTAGAGTACAAAGCATGGCTCAAGACCCTAGCTCGTGATGAGAGGCCTTTCAGGTCAACCTGCTAGCTAAAATGACATACATGGTACGATCCTGGTATGTTAAATTCCCACACTATGTGATGAGTGTGATCGAATTGCAAAGGTTAGGAATGGATGCGTTTTACAAGCCAAAGCATATCGAAAATTTAAAATCAAAATCGACTTACCAAGAATTTTAAAAGAAACAAGCCTATAGTCCATGTCAATCGATTCTTGGTATACAAAGACTCCAAAATATCAACTTATATTCCATGAGTAACTCAAAACAAATTTTTCCTTGATCTATGATAAGCTTCAAAGAAAAACCAACATTCATTAAAAGAGTTGTAAGCACAACGACCCTTCCAAAAACTAAGCCTTAGATACAATTGCAATACGATTACAAGTTTTAATTCTTCATTCATGCTTTCAGTCATGAATGAAGTATGAAAACGCAAAATAGAATAAATAGAAACAATCAAAAAATATTTTTACAACCCACAAGTCGCCTTCAAATAGAAATATTTACAAAAGGAGGTGCTGGCAGCTACAAGAATTGTCACTTGTCACTTTACGAGGCAAAAATTATGTAGGGCTGCCAAAACAATGTTCCACATCTGTAGTCTAGGTGCATGCATCTCCCACCATCGAGTTTCCTGACTTGTAAATGATTTGACTAGAAGTTGCACTCTTCCATGTTCATCGACTAAATTAGAAACCTCGTCGAGATGCACCGATGGAGAGTTCCTTTTGCTAAACCGTAGAGGTTGCTTCATGTGTGAGTGTATCAGAATTAGTGTTTGTGTCTGCTTGAGATTTATTTCAGCCACAATAGGTATTTATTTTACTGAGAAGCATCACTTGGATTGTCTTATTGGTATTTCTTCTATCGAATAACACTCTTTTTCTTGTGATTTGTAGTTTTCCATTTTCCAATTGTATAATTTTGTATCTGATTTTTTTCCTATTGACAATGGAGACCCAAGTAATATTTCTCCTTCACTATTGGGTTCTATGTTATCCTTGTGCTCATTCATAACTTTATATATTCGACGATCTTCATGTGCTTCATCCCATGTATCGACACAAGGTTTTCCTTCCTTTGGATCGAAGGGGATTTTTTTTTTCTACCACTTCCTTTTAATTTGATTCTATCACTTTCAAGGGATATTGTAACCCTCATGTTCCAACCCTAGGTTCATCTGAATAATGTAGGGTAGGAGGCGATGCCTTTGATCAGGTTGATTACTTCAACATTGAATCTTGTCGAGATTCCTATTATAGATGTTACTACAATCTTAAGTGTATCGTTGGAACGCGGTGGGTAGACCTGAGGTTCGACATTAAATCACCAACAAAAACCTAAATATACTAGACCTTTTGGCATCACTCGCAACCAAGTGAAGTCTCACCCAAGGTACTTATAGGGACTGCAGGAACCATACTTTTGTAGTCATGAAGGGAATGGACATCATTCTAACATTAATCCTAACTTAACATTCATTCAATATGTAATTTAGCCTATGTGTGAAATCATAACAACATAATAACGTTTGATAGATTCGTCTTACTAATCATTCATCATGTGTGCAGAATCATCAAATATGAACTCAATAATATAATACATGTGTGCAATAAATAGAGCATAAGAGAAACACATCACGACATACATCATAACACAAATATTTAACGTGTTTCACCCCAAACTGGTCTAGGTCCACAAAAATTGGATTCTTATATTATTCATTTATATCCAATCCTCACAACAGGTACGCACTATGCTCAAATAAGGTACATTAGTTCTACCAAAAATTACCTTGTCATTCATGCATACAGTGCACACTTATCTCATTCCATTATTCGACCTTCTTATCTCTCAAACTTCAACATGTACAATTGTTAATCATCATCGATCACTACTTGACTCCCTCTCACTAATTGAATGCCTCACCCTTTCTACCCAAAAACCCATACATATGTATACATTGATACTAGGGCTTAGCCCGTTAGAAAATGGACAAAAAGGTATATCTACTTCTAACTAATTCCCATATTATGTGCACACTGACTCCTGAAAATGCGCTAATTGTCTTCCTTTCCTGTGCATGCATTGATCCTTGGTTGACTTGTCGTGTAGTTTTCTCCTACGTGATTCCCAAAACCTGTCCCAAAATGCCTTACTCCAACATGTACGAATTGGCTCAATAAATATATGATCTTCTAACTTCAAAAAAATATTTTTTGGCTATAGCGGTGGCTTCCCAAGTCAAACCCATGTTTATCTAGGAATAATATTTACTTAGGACCTGAAGTCGAATATGACTTGTTTGATCAAATTCCCATCTATTTCAAGGTCTACTTGAGGGTTGAACTTGTTTGTTTGTGCTTCTTATGATAATTCGCACAGACTTTTGATTGGTATTTTCTCTTCTTTATATTCTCTTAGGATTCTCAATAGGTCGATCAATCGACCAATTGACTGTTTCTCTTTCAGTAGTTCAAGAAATTCATCTAGCGCAATTTTTTAGATGATCCCATGTCTTACCTTGTTGGTTTTGTCTTGGTCGATGCTTCTAAATAATTTCATGGCTTCCCTCATTAGTTTTTCTTCATGTTCCAGGTTGGGATATGTATTTTGGCCATCCTTTTGTTGATTTGGTGGTTCTAGAAAAATTTCCTTGCCAACTCCTAATTATGTTACCACGTGGAGGTTCTTTGAATTCAAAATGTCTTATTTTGGCATTGTATGTAAGATATTTTCATTTCTTTTATTTATTACTTTTTCGATTACTATTGGGAAGTCTTCATGTGAGTGGTATCCCACTCCACAAATGTTGTAGAACTTGAGATCAGTTCTATCTTTGATTGGACTATCTGTACTGATGTGGTCATCCTTCCAATAATTGAAGCAATAATATCATCCTTGACCTCATCTGCTGCCAAAATTTCCTTGTCCTCCTCATGTACAACCTTGGTATCCTCCTCAAACTCTACCTCTATGCCAATTTCTACCTTGGTAAAGATTTTGGTCGTCTGTTTGTGTGTGATATACTAAGTGAATGTTTGTTTGGCTTTTCCATTCAACCAACATTTTTGAGTAGAGTAATTATTATCCTCACATATGTGACACCACTTTGGCCACACATTTCTTAGTTTGTGTTGAAAGTACCTCGTAGCATGATTTGTAACCCATTCACATATATAACAAAATGTTTCAATCTGAATTCAGAGGACTACAGGGTCTAGTGCATCATTGAATTTGCAATAATATTTTGTGTGGCCTTCGTTGGAACATATTGTGCACCATAATTCATTGTGGGAGATAAGCATGTTCTTAATTGATTGTTGTAATTCCATAAGTTTTTCTTCTAGTCATTTTTTAATAACCGATGAATTTGAAGTGACTTTGTCATCTGTTTCTATTCGTTGTGCTTTTTTCAATATTTTTTCACATGTCGAGAGATCGTACATACATAGTGGTACTCTAATATTTTTGAACAGTCCTTCTAGATACCATTTTACAAGGAATTTCTCATAGGAAATTTTGCTCAAAAGATCTTTGAACCTTCTATCTTACTCTTATATAGTTTTGCCTGGGTTTTGGTTGATTTCTTTCAATTTTTGAGTTGTTAGGCGACTGATGTCTTTCATATTAAATAATTTGAGGAAATTTTGTTTTATTTTTGACTCCGAGTGTTGTTGATTATGTATGTAGTTCATAAGATAGCTAATGGAATGATCTCAAAGTTCACCACCAAATTGTGCCATTTGTTTATCTTCATATGTTATATCCATTGAATCCCAAAAAAAATTCCAAACAAACCAATGTCATTTGGGATACTCATCTCCTTCGTAGATTGGAATGTTGTAGAGCCCCATTGTCACTTTATTAGTTTTTTTTATGGTTGGGACTATTGTGATGATTTGTGTTGAGGTCGACAGGGAAGTCGAGTTGTTTCTTTGAGTCAATTCAGAGTATTCTACTTGACCAATATAATCTTTTGTCAGTCTTCAGGAGGAGTATATTCAATTGCTAAATGCACTTTTTCTTTTCTTGGACTTGGGACATCTGTCTGACACACTTTGTCTATATACTCAATGAATAATCCTTTGTAGGGTCGTGTCGATTCATTATTACTATATGTTGAGTTTGAATCTTCCAATAATATATTTGGCAAGGGAATAGATTCCACGAGGTCTCTTACATGAAGTAATATATCTTTAGTTCAATTTTATTATGCTTCAATGAGCACCATATCTCTTATCTGACCATCATGATCTGTTCGGAACCACACCCTTGGTGAATGTGTATCTACATGAATTATGTAGGGGAGGAAGTCTATAATACACAAGATAGGACTTCTTGAAAGAGAAATTCAAACTACAGGTCTCAAATCATTAATATCCATATCAACTTGGTCATGTTCTTGTTGGGAGCCACCTGTTTCCATGCTCAGTTGCAAGTTTTTCTTCCTATTAGGAACCACCAATGTTCTCTCAAGGGCTTATCCAACAATATTCCATTCCTCAATATATTTTTTGTGATATTTTAATGGCTCCCTTTCATTTTGCAACTCTTCTCACCTCTTTTGTCTCTTGTCCCGTTCTATTTTTTGTCTATCCGTTGAAATTTTGTGGGTATGAGTTTGATGTTTAGACTTCAGACTTGAATAATTTATCTTCCTCTCAACTTCTGACTTTTTTGAATTGGTTGTTTTTCGATTTCGAATTCGACCTTATACCATCTCACGAATCATCTGACCCGTCGATGTCAACCTGACTTACTTGTGGTCTATGGTGTTCATAATTTCTTTTATGCTCATTTCTTCAAGTATTCCCAAGATTCTCTAGTATCTTTGTAGTTATATTCCAAGAACTATTACCAATCGTCTTGTATCTCTTTCCAATTATAGTTTGGAGGAGGATTTTTCAGGAAGGGTTGGTACTCAATGATGTCTTTTGCTCCTTTGTCTAGGAGAAATTTGTGAAGTAACTATGGAACAATGCAAAGAAACCCATTGTGAAGTTCTATATAAAATTTGTTCTTGATGGTTTGGACTAACTCCATATATTTGATTACTTGTTTTTAAATGTAGTCTTGCACGATCCTCTCAAACCACTCATTCAGGTTTTTTCTTCCTTCATTTATGATTTTATGCATCAACTTCCCATCAGGAGTTAGTCTTTGCATTAGACTGGCTGAGATATTCATAAAGTGTTTCTCAAATAGTTTCTAGAAATCGTTCATATGTCTCCGAGAGGAAATGAGTGTGTGATTTTTCTAGCGTCAGTCGATTTCTTTTTGCGTAGTTTATGATGTAGTTGGTAGTTTTATGCTCCCACCATTCATGTATTTCTTCCAAATTTAACATCTATGTTCCTTTGTTATTCATGCTCGAGTTCAAAACTATCAGAAACAGAACAAATGTTGTATTCTAAGAGTAAGTATGAGATAGTTACCGAGAGATCCCTACATAGAGAAATGCATACTATGACATCATATAGAAGAACACATAGTCATATAGACATACATACACAAGAGGTGAGAGAACCATCAAATATTTTTATTATATTCAGAATAGTTACTTCTCTCCTTTATATTCCATTACATAGCCATGTATATATATGCTATTTTTATACCATTCAATTACATTCTTTTAATGTGGGGTCAATCGAATATAATTGTCTATTCGATTGATTTCCTAACTGACTACTCTAATCAACTTGATTAGTCATCTAGTGGGTCTAGTCAGTAGAGCCGACTAGCCCATACAACAGGAGGGAAAATCTTCCTCTATTCTTTTCAATCCGCTTATGCCTAAGGCCTTCAAACTAAATGTAATAACAACATCCTTATAAAATCCTTCATCATTTCTTAAATCATCTTTTAAATACTCTCTAAAATTTTGAATTCTAGAACCAAGGGAGATAAAGCTACTTGTTAAATCCCATGTCTCTAAAATCAGGGACATTCTCTTTTTAATATTTTCTCTAATGTAGCTCCTAATTGAAAAAAGTAAACTCGATGTTCCCTTCAATTTCAAACTCAATTATGGATTTTTACAAATGATCTTCCTAGGTTGGACCACTAAGACTGGGGTAGCAAATATAGGAGGTGGCATCAGGGTATATTATAATTCCTTAATTCTCTCCTGAAGCATCATATTTTTTCCTCCATGTCATCCATCGATACTTCTAGAAAATCACCTATATCTTTATGAATTCTAAAAATCCTTGAAGGGAGTACACCTTTGAAATCAAATTCTGATTAAGATTTTCTTTTATTCTTTGAATTCATTTTCTCTAAAATTAATTTTTTGGAGCTTCTGTCAAACATGGCATTTTGTACTGTAAAAGATTCATCTTGTGAAAAGGTTTGTTCTTGATTTGGAATCTCGGCTACAAATTCCCTACTTTCTTGGAGTCTCTCTTCATCATCCGGGAACTCAATATCTTTGATGTTAATGTCCAGATCCATATCTTGAAGAAAAAATTATCCTTCATGTATGATATTTTCTTCCTCCTGCTGAGTAACTTGCCTTTTTATTCTGACTTGAAGTTTATGATATTTCTCCAAATTTCCTCTCGGAGGATTTTGGTCACCCATATAATCGGAATTGTTAGTAAAATATTTATTTTGTTGTGGTGTTAATGATTGAAAATTTTTCTTGGGTAGGCCTCTTCTTTGTGATACACTTGGCGAATGAGCACTTCTTTCATTCATAATGTTTTCTCTCTATGTGTGCTTATTTGTAGTACTCACAATAGTTTCAATATCTTCCATTTTTCTTTCACCAATTGGCTATAGTGGGTCTTGACTATCTCTTTCTTCGTATTTAAACATAAATGTGTTTTTAAGTGAATTAATATATCCAATAGAAGTCATATGGTCCACGAAAAAGTGATTAGGGTCAAAAACCTTGATTTCATCTGCAAATTTCAAGTTGTATTGATCTAATTGAACTACAAATTCATCAATTTTGGAAATGCCTCTTAATAAAATTTGTCCAATTTTCCATGGCATTGGAATAATTTTTTTTTTCCTTTTTTTTTGGAAGAAATGTACCCATAATATATATTGTCTTGTGACCTCTATGACAAACATTATGTCTAAAACATTGTAACGTACCCAACCACCCACGGGCTGGCCACGCTACTTCAAAATTTTCATTTCAAAACTGATTTTGAATTTCTGATAACATTTAATTAATTGAGAAGCATAAAATATTCACATGCAGAGATCAAGATTCATGCTACAACATAAAAGGAATGAATATAATTCCATACACACCAATAACCAGCAAGCATGCAAATTATAAACATGAATATTAAAGATAATAATTAATACATAGTGGAAATAAATATATAGGTAAATGAAACCATGACATAAAGAAATTATCTTTAATGAAACAAATCATCAAATGGTTTTAGACCAAGGATGTTCTACCCTACCATAGACATTGTCGTCCCAAGTCTCAACAACAATGTCACCCCTAATCCAGGGCTATGAATCAACAAGGAAGGTTCGAGGGTGTCTCTCATCTCCTCAAACCAGTCAACACTCAAGCTCTCCCATGATTATCAACACACATCGATCCAAAGTACACCAACTCTCTTCTCTCCAACCTGCACAATCCAAGAGAATAGACTCCCTTCTCTTCCATGCAACCCCTCAGGATGTCCACCTCCTTCCAAGGATTCAGTGCATATGGTCAAGAATCTCCATGTTGGGACTCTCAAGATTCAAAACTGTGAGCAAAAATTAACACATGCAAATGCATCTTAGACATGCAGGAATTAATTCATGGCTAGAATACACCAGAAGTCATTACAACTAACAAAATAATGTCTCCTCTCCAACAATTCGTTTTTTCTTTTTCCAATCCAAGATCAAAATGAATGAGGAACAATTAATGGGTGAAAAAGTGAATGGATAGAGAGAACATAATGAAGAGTGTGAATCCTGAACAATGAACAATGATTGAAGCTCCAAACAACCCAAATATGGTTTTATATATTTCTTGGAATTAAAGAACCACATGGCCTCCCCCCTAGAAGCTCATGCAACTTATATTCTCCATTAAAATCAAAATGGTTAGATAAAATAAAAACAAAATAAGTATCCCCTTAATACCCCTCTCTTGTGGAATCATAGTCTGCTATAACTCTTTTCCTTATCCATGTAGAAGTCAATGATGTATTTTATTATTAATGATGATCAAAACATTACATTTCCTAGGCTCACCGGCCTATTTTAATTGATTTTGCTCTCTCACCTTTCATAAAATAAAAAAATGCATTATTTAATATAGGGAATCAAAACTGGGGTATTATAACATCCCCCCCCCCAACCTTATTTTGGCATTGTTCTTAGTGTATATACAAAAAAAAAATTCAAAAATTCAAAATTATTCAAAAAGTTGTGGGTACTTTGCGCACATGGAATCTCTATGATCCCAAGTAGCATCTTCAGGACTGTAGCAGGTCCACTGAACTTTTACCAGCTCTATAACTCGACTCCAAAGAATTTTGACTTTTCTTTCCAATATGCACACTGGTTGGACCTGAAAGTCTCTCTCTGGATCCACCAGAATCAAAATCCAATCAATAGCATGGTTAGAATCATGTACATAATTTTTTAGCAAAGAGACATGAAATACATTATGCACATTCATGGAGGAAAGCAATGCAAGCATGTATTCAACTGGACCTATTCTATCCAATTTCTCAAATGGACCACCGAATATGGTTGCTATATTTGTACAACTACTCAACTTCAATGAGTTATTCTTGGGTTTCACTTTCAAAAGCACATTCTCCCCCACTTTAAATTCTCTAGTTTTCATGTTCTTGTCTGCATAAATTTTTTGTCTATCTTGAGCTACCCTTAAATTATGCTTAATTCTAACCATCTAGTCTTCCATATCCTTGAGAAATTATGGCCCAAGTACCACTCTGTCTGTTGGGTTGTCCCAACTCAATGGAGTATTTCATTTCCTACCATACAAAGCTTCAAATGGACACATTTTCAATGGATCTTGATACCTTTTATTATATGAAAACTAAACCAAGTGAAAGTAATATTCCCACTTAGATGGCTTATCAATCACATACATTATCAACATGTCTTTAATTACTTGGTTGACTCTCTATGTCTTCCCATCTGACTGTGGATGGTATGTTATGCCAAAGTTCATATTTGTACCAAATCCTTTAAACAATCCCCTTTAGAAATTTGAACTAAACTTTGTATCTCTGTTTGAAACAATTGCCTTAGGTATCCCATGCAACCTAGAAATCTCCCTCATGTAAATTTGTGCAATATTGGTTGTTTTATGAGTCATTTTTACAGGAACCAAGTGAGCATCCTTTGTCAATTTATCAACCACTACCATGATTGAATCATGTTGCCTTTTTTTCCTCAAAAATTTAGTTATAAAATCAATAGTTACCACTTCCCATTTCTTCTCTAGAATTGGTAATGGTTGTAGCAAACTTGTTGGGTGTCTATGCTCAGCCTTCAATCTGTGAAATTCCATACATCTAGCAATGTAATAAAAAACATATTTCTTCATTCTTGGCCAAACGAATTGGTCTCTTACCGTTGCAATTGTTTTCTGGTAATCGTGATGTCTGACATATGAAACATTTTGAATTTCTTTTAATACTAAATTCCTAAGTTCTCCGAAAATATGAACATAAATTCTACTTTTCTGCATATGTAATCCATGTTACTTCATGTCATATTCTTAAAAATTTTGTTGTACATTTTCTTGTTCTAAGCTTTCTTTTACCTATAGCTAATGTCGATCTGTAACAAAAACATCCAAAATTATTCTCTTTAAATTTGATTGATGCATACTAATGGTTGTAGCATGCATGAGATATACTATTATATTGATTGCATCAACAAGACCTTATTTCTTTTCCTTTGATATGCTTGATGTCAAAATCGTACTCTCTTAAAAGTTTGAACCATCTCGTTTTCCTGGAATTCAAATTTGGTTGTTCAAAAAGATATTTCAGACCACTATGGTCTGTTCTTAATCCAAATATCTTTCCCATGAGATAATGTTTCCACATATTCAATGCATGAACAATGGAAACAAGTTCCAAGTCATGTGTGGAATAGTTCCTCTCATGTTCTTTAAGTTTTATGGACTCATAACCAATGACATTTCCATTTTGAGTGAGGACTCTACCAAGTCCTTCCTTGCTTGTATCTATACATACCAAAAAAATTTCATTTGAGTCAACAATATTTAAAATAGTTGCACTAGTAAATAGTTCTTTCAACAAATTAAAGTTCTCTTAACACTCAGTTGTTCATTCAAATTTAATTCCATTATTTTGAAAAGAAGTGATGGGATGAGCAATCTTCGAGAACCCTACTATAAATATTTTGTAGTAACCACCCAATCCCCTAAAATATCTTACTTTTGATATATTCCTAGGTGTTGTCCATCCTCTAATGGATTCAATCTTCTCTGGATCCATTGCTATACCTTGTTCTAATATAATGTGTCCCAATTAATGGATATTTTCTTGGTAAAAATAATACTTACTAAGATTGGCATACAACTGATGTTCTATGAGCACTTGTTATTCCAATCTCAAGTGATGTTCTTACTCTTCCTCTAACATAGAATAGATAAGTATGTCATCTAATAATACTATGAAAAACTTATCCAAATAATTTCTGAATGTGACATTCATTAAGAACATAAATATAGTTGGTGCATTAGTCATCCCAAATGGCACCACTACAAATTCATAATGCCCATACCTAGTTTTAAAGGATATCATATTGATGTCTTATTCCTTTATTCTTGCATGGTGATATCCCGATCTCAAGTCTATCTTTGAAAATATCTATGCCCCTCATAGCTGACCAAAGATATCATCAATTCTGGGTAGAGGGTATTTGTTCTTCACAGTGGCTTTATTTAGCTGTTTAAAGTCAATACACAACCTCAATGTTCCATTCTATTTTTTGACAAAGAGTATTGGCACTTCCCAAGGTGAAACACTTGGATGTATGTACCCTTTATTCAACAATTATTCCAGCTGCATTTGTACTTATTTTAATTCTATTGTACTCATTCTGTAAGGTGTTTTTGATATTGGGGTAGCTCCTGGTACTAAATCAATAGAGAAATCTATCTCCCTCTTTGGTGGTAATCCTGGTATTTCTTGGAACATATCGTCAAACTCTTGCAGTGCTAAAAAATATTGAAGGCTTGGCCCTTTTGTATTTTATATCTCCTCCACATGGGTTGCAGATGTTATAGAATGTTTCTTTTTCGGATAGATGAAACCTCCCTTGGATTACTAGACCCCTATACCAATATAGAAATAGTACAAGTGGACACTAACATCCCTTTAAACTTATCTTAACCAATCAGAATGAGAAGGATAGAGAGGGTGTGATGAAACTATTTCGACGTTTTTCCTCACTACTTCCAACCCCTTGAGATTTATCTTCAAACTCCCTAGCGCAAACTGATATCTACAATGGAAAACGAAGAGAAAAAGATATCTCCTACTCTACAAGATTATATAAGACAAGCTTATCTACTAAGATTAGAGCAACAATAGACAAGTGAATGAGAAATTACACAAGATTGAAGGAAATAGGCCAAGTATATATTGAATGGAAATCCAAAAAGAGATACTTAAAAACATAACTGATGTAGTAGCAACCTCTCCAAGATCTCCTCATCCAACCCCTTGCATGAATATTCCAAGATCAAAATGATTATACTATGGTTGATTACTTCCCTCCCTTCCCCTTGGAAATCCCTCATTATATAGGCTTGGGAAGCACAACCAGCATGAGAAAATGAGGGATATGGATGAGGATATGGCTCCTTGAGGTTTGTATCAGATATTAAGGTGAAGCCATAGCATGAGATTCAAACATAACCAACCGCATCTTCAAAGAGTTTACCCATAGAATTAGGTAGAGGATCCCCCTTTCTCCTCAACAAGAATAGATCTCCTCCAGAGTGAGAGACAGGGTTTCATATTGATAATGTCACTCCTCTAACATGGCAAGGGGGTCACCATGTCCCTCCATCAACATGGAAAATGGGGCACCACCCTTCATAAATTATAAAAAGTAGGTTGATTTGTTCAAGAAAAAGGTTTGTTTTGACCTTGAAATGATGGGTTTCTTTCTCCAATATGACGTAGGGGTCATGGAAAACTATTTTCATGGTGTCAAGGGGTGGAAAAACCTCACAAAGTGAATGTGACACTTGGAAGGTTCTTACAACAATTGCAACAGTGCATGCAACACTTACCGAGGTGCATATGTCACTTTGCAGCACTTGTGATACTTGCGACACCTAGGGTGTGAAATGCAAATGTGACATTTTGATGTGTAATAGATGCCCCCTTTTGATAATGTTCAATAGTATCAATCTCCCATTATGAATCATGACGTATTTTCATAAGGGAATTTGGATAACATTTTGAAAACTATACCCATTGACATCTCAGTGAATCCAGGTACAATGGAACACATCTTGATATGTTATGATTGTTCTCCTCACGAACTTGAACTTTATACTTCCATATTAAAATATTTCTAGGAAATATTTCTTTGGTCATATGAATAAATGTCTAGCATTGACTCCCAGATTATCGAACATGATATCAAGACATACAATGGATCCAAACCTATTTGGTAAAATATCCAACCAATAAATCCAAATAAATATGTTTCCATCAAGGTAGAGGTTGAAAATATTCTTCATGTGTAGTTTATCTATCTGGTTCCCTTGAATGAATGGGTATCCAATCTTGTTCTAGTCACTAAGAAATAGGGAACCATTAGGGTTTGTAATGCATACCCCCCTTCTCTCCTAAGGGTTGTGTGACCTCCCGGTCTAGGATCGATCAAGAAATCGAGTTTGATTGAATCTTCAGGTGAGACCACTTGATGTAGACGCCCCTTATCTCCTAACGGTTGCTCGACCTCCTGATCTAGGATCGATCAAGAAATCGAGTCTGATTGACTCTTTGAGCCTATTCTAGACCTAAAACTCACTTACATAGGTCCTTTCTCCAAAGTCACAGGTCGTACAAGGCCCACAGACCCCCTCCTAAGAGTTGTTCGAATTTGAATGCCAAACGGGCGCTAAATTATCCTTGCTAAGCCCTTTCTCCCTTGTGACCATGAATGTGACCACGTACTTGAGTGAAAGGTGTGTCACAATTTCATGTTTCATGACCTTGGGAGTGTTTCTACCTTCATTCACTCGATAGCCGAAATTGAAATGACCTGATATCTACAGTCCAGATATTCCCTTAATCAATGACTACAATCAAGTCAGTGTTTTGCATTTCACGACTTCAGATTTCCCTTGCCTCAGTTCTCCCAATAGCTAAAATCACAAGGCTTTAGGTTTGATGGTCCAGATCTTCCCTCGATCCGACGGTCATGATGATTTTGGGGCTTAGCATTTCACGAATTCAAAAGACTTGTAACCTCCAATCTTCTGATCCCCAAAATATCGATACGTCACCCTGGACAGTCAATGATTTAGATCATTCCTAAGTCCAATGACTCAGATCAAGTTGCGGTTTCACGTCTTGTGAATTTTTGGTGCTCAACCCTTTGACTTCTCCCAAGCTTAGGTTAGTGAAACATTGGTCATTCTCCACGCATCCCTCCTCATGGATGGTTCCGATTCTCTTGTGTTCGAACCAAAGAACTGAGATCTTTGATTGGTTGCAGTACAAAGTCATAATGGAAACTCCCACTTCACTTGCGATTATCTAAATGTGCCTCAAAGGGTAATTTCGGCTCTGGTTTCAAGCGTGCCTCAAAAGATAAATTTTGGCATTCAGTTAAGGCAGATTTCAAATATTTGTTGCAACTGTTAGCATTGAGATACCGTACAGATTCCTTGACATTGATCTGTCTTTCTCCATGCGATTTCCAACGATGCTCCTGCATCATACTCCCCTTGACAAAAATTCATGGACTCCTTTCCATGAGCTCCTGCACGAACCTTCCATCTTATATATAACAAATTCACTTTCCCGACTGACATATTCTATTGGGTGTCCCTTCCACTTGACCAAATATTCGAAATAGGTTTTCCTCTTGGTCTTTTTACTGATCCTCTGATCCACGATCTTCTCCATTTCTGGCTTCTCTGCTATAGGAATTTGTTTCTCCCACTGGATTTTTTCTTGATATTATGATCCCTCTGTGTCATATTTCCTGTAATGATATAGGTTTGAAACATTGAATATGGGAAATATTCCCACACCATATGGCAGCTCAATCTCGTAGGCGTTTTCATCAAACTTCCTCAATATCTTACATGGTCCTATCTTTTTCATCTTTAACTTATTATATGTTCCCCTAGGGAACCTCTCCTTCTTGAGATGTGTCAAAACCTGATCTCCTACTTCAAATTGAAGTTCTCTGCGATGTTGATCATCTCTGCGCTTGTATTCTTGGTTATAACTCTGCATCTATCCTTTGATTTGGCTATGGATCTTCTGCATGTCTGCAGTGAAACCTTCTTCTCCAATGCTCCTGATCTCACTCTGTTCTAAGTTTCTCAACTTAGATACTCCCCTGGGTTGCATTTCATACAATATTTGGAATGGACTCTTTCCAGTGCTCCTGTTTGGAAAATCATTGTATGCAAATTCTTCTTGCGGCAAAATCTAACCCCATTGATTATGACGTTCAATAACCATGCTTTTCAACAAGTTCCCCAAACTTATGTTTACCACCTCAATCTGCCCATTTGTCTGAGTATGATAAGCTGAGCTGAAGGAAAAATATGTCCCCAACTTCTTCCACAGTGTTCTCCAAAAGTGACCAACAAATTTTGTGTCTCTGTCTGAGACAATACTTCTGGGTAGGCCATGAAGTCTCACAACTTCCTTAAAAAATAGATTTGCAACATGTGTTTCATCACTAGTCTTCTGAAATGGGATAAGTGTGCCATCTTTGAAAATATATCCACCACCACAAATATGGAATAAAATCCTCTTTGTGTTCTCGGAAATCCCAACACAAAATCCATTCTTATTGCATCCCAAGGCCTCTCTAGTATTGGCAATGGTTGATACAATCCAGTGTTTTGTCTCTTTCCTTTTGCATGTTGGCAGATTCTACATTTGTTCACAAACTTTATCACTTCTATTCTCATACTAGGCCAATAGTATGAACTTCTCAAATGTGCAAACATTTTATCATGGCCGAAATGTCTAGCGAATCCTCCACTATGATTTTCCTTCAAAAGGTTATCCCTCATTGAGAATTTTGGTATGCACAACTAATTTTCATTGAACAACAATCCCTCTTGAATCATGTACTCTGTCCACTAG
>JASDQU010100451.1:222724-256659 GCA_032191745.1 Picea mariana | reverse complement strand
CTTTTTGGAACAACGCATTTCCTCCCAGGAGCAACAAAAATGGGTCACTAAGCTCTTTGGCTATGATTATGAGATCATTTACAAGAAGGGAAAAGACAATGTAGTGGCATATGCACTGTCATGGAAATATGAAGAAGAAGAATCCCTTTTTTAGCTTTCCTTCATTGTACTTGATTGGCTGCAAGTTGTGCACCAGGAATGGCTGCAAGACCCCAAAAGTTCGCATCTAATTCAACAACTGCAGAACAAGGCGCAGGCTCCCCTAGGGTACTCTTGGCTTCAGGATGAGCTTCGATACAAAGGTTGCTTGTATTTAAGTAAACAATCCAAGCTCAAGTCCACGGTACTCTCTGAGCTTCATGCTACACCCACAGCGGGGCACTCAGGGTTCACCAAAACATATGACAGAGTTAAATGTTCCTTTTTTTGGGATGGTATGAAACAGGACATCCGTAAGTTTGTGGCTGAATGTGAGGTATGCCAACGCAACAAGGGAGAAACAGTCAAATCTCCAGGAACACTCCAACCACTTCCAATTCCCCCTGATATTTGGAAGGATATATCTATGGATTTTATTACAGGCTTTCCCAAATCAGGGAATAAATCAGTGATAATGGTGGTGGTGGATCGCCTTTCCAAGTATGTTCATTTTTGTTCTCTTCACCACCCATTTACTGCATCCACGGTGGCCCAAATTTTCATGGATCAGGTCTTCAAGCTTCATGGCATGACAAACTCTATTGTTTCTGATCGAGACCCAACTTTCACAAGCAATTTTTGGCAAGAACTGTTTAAGCTCCAAGGCACACAATTGCATCTCAGCTCAGCTTATCATCCCCAGACAGATGGTCAAACAGAAGTCGTCAACAAGTGTTTGGAAACCTATCTGAGGTGCTTTGCATCGAAAAAACAACACCATTGGGCTCAATGGTTACCCCTCACCGAATGGTGGTACAACACTACATACCATACAGCCACTCGCATGACTCCTTTTGAAGCAGTGTATGGACAGAAGCCATCGTTAGTTCTCTCATACTTACCGGGTACCTCGAAGGTCCAGGCGGTCGACCAAACACTTACAGTCTGAGAGGATATCCTTCGTACCCTTAAAGAGAACTTGGCCATGGCCCAGAACAAAATGAAGTAGCAAGCAGATCAAGGTCGCTCGGAACGTCTATTTGTAGAAGGGGATCAGGTGTTTCTACGGCAGCAACCATATAAGCAAACTTCCCTCAAGTCCGAGCAGTGTCAGAAGCTAGAACCCAAATTTTATGGCCCTTACAAAGTTCTAAAGCATGTGGGACAAGTCACATATCAGTTAGCTCTGCCCATTCAGTCGAAGCTACATCCTGTTTTTCATGTTTCCTGCTTGAAGAAGGTGATTGGAACTAGGTGCCAACTTCAAACCAACCTTCCAGAGTTAGCTGAAGAAGGATCCATTTGGCTACAACCAGAAGCAGTTTTGGACCAGAGGTAGCGTTGCCTGTTTCAGAGAACCATCAAGGAAGTGCTAGTATAGTGGAAAGATATGACTCCAGTAGATGCCACTTGGGAACCAACTACCATTCTGCAGCAGTTTCCACATCTCAAGCCTTGAGGACAAGGTTGTTTTTAAGGGGGCGAACATGTTAAGGTCCTAACCCGCACATAGGTAGATCAATGTATTCGGATGTAATAAAGGTCAATATTAATAAGACCTTTCAATAAAATAGAATAAGGCAGATGTAGGAAGACCTAATAGAAGCTTCCGCTTCTAGAAGGATCTTCCTCTAGATGCTTATTTTTAGTATAAATAGGAGTCGAGGGTATGAGAACCCTAGCTTGGATATTATTGTAATAGAGAACTTCTCGACTGGAGGTTGCCCCCTCGAAGAGGCCTGTGAACATTGCTATCTGATTCAAAGTGCTATTTCTGTTGCTATTTCATATATCATTTCTATGTATTGTGAAGATTATGCTGGATATTTTACTATGATTCTGTCATTTCTAGCATTTCATTTCTGTTATGCATATTTTATATATCTGGTATCTTGCAGATTGTCTGTCACACACATAGAGTACAAATTTGATTTATTTTGTCTCCTTCACCTGAAATCTACAGGCAAAAATCAGCTATCATACCACTTGATGCAGACCCCCCTTCTCTCCTAAAGACTACATGATGTCTCAATCTAGGATCGATCAAGAAATCAAGTTCAATTGACTCTTTAGGTGATACCACTTGATGCAAACCCCCATTCTCTCCTAAGGTCTACGCGACCTCATGGTCTAGGATCGATTAAGAAATCGAGTCTGATTGACTCTTTGAGCCTCTGCTAGACCCAAAACTCACTTACATAGGTCATTTCTCCAAAGGCACAGGTCATACGAGACCCACAGAACCCCTCCTAAGCATTGTTAGAATTTCAATGCCAAACAGATGCTAACTCCTCCCTACTAAGCCCTTTCTCCCTTGTGAACACGACTTTGACCACGTGCTTGAGTGAAAGGTGCATCGCGATTTCGCGTTTTGCGACCCCGGGAGCGTTGCTACCTCCGTTCACCTAATAGTTGAAATTGTGATGACTTGAGTTCTACGTTCCATATCTTCCCTTGATCAACAGATGCGATCAAGTTGGCATTTCACATTTCAATACTTTGGAGTTCCCTTGCCTTCACTCTCTTGACAGTCGAAATCATAAGGCTTCAGGTCTAATGGTCCACATCCTCCCTCGATCCAATGGTCACGATGATTTCACGACTTAGCGTTTCATGAAGTTGAAAGACTTGTAACCTCAAATCTTCTGATCCCCGAAATACTAATATTTCACCTTGGAAAATCAAAAATCTAGATCTTTCCTGAGTCCAACAACTCAGATCAAGTCGTAGTTTCGTATCTTGTGAATTTTTGGTGCTCTGTCCGTTGACTTCTCCCAAGCATGGGTCAGCATAACATTGGTCGTTCGCCACTCGTCCCTCCTGATGGATGGTTATGATTCTCTTGTGTTCAGACCAAACAACTAAGATCTCTCCTTTGGACTTACCCCTTCCTCATATTTAGAAGGTTTTCTGGGTGTCCAATGGTTTCAAACCCTTTCTCCTTCAACATGTTTTATTCTTAGGCCTACTTAACACTTATGAAAAGTGTAAATTCTCCCGATCTTGGTATTTTAAGGACTTTGATTTTCTGCGCACTCCTTGTGTCTCAGGGATCTCGATAACTCAAACCTGAAGGATTTCTTGAAGATAAGTTCCTCTCTCCTTCCTGGTGTTCTCCTTTTATGTTCTTTGACTTCTGTAAAGTCTCTTCATCCCTTAGTCGAATCTCATACATATGCACTCCTTGCACCAGATATTATGCGAGGTTTTGGTTCTTGTGGATGACTGTGCACTCCTTTCACCAGTCTCTTTTCACTCCTTGCAAAGGAATAAGTTTGTGTTATCTCTTCTGAGGTTTGGAATAGAAATAGATTCCATCATGCACCCCTTGTGTTTTGTGTGCACACCTTGCACTGCTTCAACAGAAGAGAAACAATTGAAACTTATCGTAACGTTCATAGTTCCATTCACTCATAAAAATACAAACATAGAGAATTTGAAACAATGTTCACACCATTCCTTAGATAAATTTTGTCCTGATCTATTCATAAGTGAAAATGTTTACAACTGTAAATGAACAACTGAAACTACTGAAATCTTCTCCTAACTTCTATTCAAGCCAGCTCCTGACTAACAACTAACTAGCCTTATTTGGGTGTACAAAACCTCTATATCTCATAGGGCTCTTAGGGTTTCACCCTTAACTACGTGTCTACTCTAAGACTATCCTAAATCTATCTTGGATTAGTTGCATTCTAGAGTCATAAGGGAAACTCCTGCTTCACTCACAATTATCTAAACATGCCTCAAAGGGTAATTTCAGCTCTGGGTTCAAGCGTGCCTCAAAATATAAATTATGGCACTGAGTTAAGGCGGATTTCAAATATCTGTTGCAACTGTTAGCATTGATTTCCTATACAGATTCATTGACATTGATAAGTCTTTCTCCACGCAATTGCCAACGATGCCCCTGCATCAGTTTGTGTTGATTATAGGTATTTGAGAAATTCTTTTCCCAATGATAATTATCCTACCCCATTCATTGAACATATTGTCGATGAATGTTCCAGGAGTGAAATATACTCATTCATGGATGGTTTCTCTCGCTATAATCAAATCCAAATCAAATTGGAAGATCAACACAAGACCACTTTCATTTTTCCTTGAGGAAATTTTTCTTATTAGAAGTTGTCATTTGGTCTTAAAAATGTTGGGGCCACATATGCATTTCATGACATCAAACATATTGTAGATTAATTCTTAGATGATTTGGTTTCTTTTTCCAAGAAGCATTCATATCATCATAGTCATTTGTGGCCATTGTTACCTGATGTTGGTACTATAGTATATGTTTGAAAACACATAAATGTGCCATTTGTGTGTTATCTAGGATCTTTCTAGGATTTATTGTTTCCAAGTATGGGATCATGGTTGATCCCTTGAAGGCTAAGGCGATTATCAATTTTCCTCCTACTTGTACTATAATCCAATTCCAAAGTTTGCAAGGGAAGGAAATATTATTTCATAAATTCTTTGTTAACTGTATTGAGATAACAAAAGGATTCATGTTCTTACTAGAAAAAGGTATTCCTTTTTTTAGGATTATCAATCCCAACAGTAATTTGATTCCTTGAAGAAATCCTTGATGATGACTCCCTTATTGACCCCTACTAAGTACAACCATGAATTCTTGTTATATATCATAGCCTTTTGGTCCACCATTGGTATGGTTGTTGTCTAAGAGAACCGTGAAAAACAAAAACATGTCATAAACTAACTTAGCAAAGGCCTTGTTGGTCCAAAGATTCAATATTCACATGTATAAAAGTTGGCATTAGAAAATTTCCATTTTTTCCAACGTTTACAAAATTATATACTCTAGCAGAAGACTTTCGTTATTTCCGACTCCAACCTAATGCAAAACATCTTGAGCCATAAAATAATTGGGGGGGAATATTCAAAGTGTATTGTCATATTACAAGAGTTTGACCTAGAGTTCATTTCTTCCAAGTCTAAGAAATCTTTTTCTTTCACTAAGTTGATGTCTAAACTTACCCAGGTCAATAATGAACTCATCGATAATGACTCATTCCTTGATTATTTATTATTCCTCATTGACTCATCTAACACCTGGTAGGAGGATGTCCTCATATATCTCCAAACCAATCATTTCCATCATCAATTATCTCATGATGATCATTGGTCCATACTCCATTAGGATATACATTACCTTTTCATCGATGACACTCTTATCATTGAGGGGTTGATCTAATTCTATGTTGATGTCTTGTCCATGAGGAAGTTGAGAGAGTTTTGAATGGTTTCCATGTTGGAGCATGTGTCAGTCATCTCTATGGGTTGATCATTGTGTAAAATAATTTGTGTGCAAGACACTTTTGGCCCACAATCTTCAAATATTGTATGCATGTGGTCCAAAAGTGCCATCCCTATCATCTCTTTACTTAACAATTCACACACATCATGTTATATTACATCATGTGGTTTTTTTTGGTCCATTTTCCAAATGGGGGATTTATTTTATGACATGTAATCCTACCTTGACTAATGGCCATGGCTACATCATCGTGGTCATTGAATACTTTACGAAATGGGTCAAGGCCTTGCTTACCTTTTCTAATGATGGCACCACAACCACTTTCCTCGTATTCGACCATATTATTTCCAAGTTCATTGTTCCTAATACCATTGTGATGAATAATGGGTCCCATTTTTTTGATAAGATGATAATTGAACTAACTACCAAGTTTGGTTTTCATCATGAGAACTCAACACCATGTTATCCTCAGGAAAATGGTCAAGTTGAAGCGATTATATACTTAAAACCATGATCTAGAGGATGCTAGGTAAACACAAGACCAATTGGAATCTCATGATGTTTTTAGCATTATGGGATTACCAAACCTCATCCAAGACTATGACTGTGTTTACATCATTCCAACTCATTTATGGTCTAGAGGAAGTCATGTCGATTGAATGTGAAATTTCATCATTGAAACTAGTCGTAGAAGTATTTCCTAACACCTCTGCCAAGGAATAACATCTCTTGTATTTTGACCATATTTATGAATAACATCATGATGCTACATTGGTAAAAGAGACTCATAATAAGCATGTGAAATCACAATATGACAAATCATTCCAACCTTGTGTCTTCTCGTAGGTTAAATAAGACCATGACGCATTAGGAGTAGGTAAATTTGAACCCCTTTGACATCGTCCCTAAATTTTTAAATGTGTCTTACAAAAAGGGTCCTATAAGTTAGTTTACTATGATGGAACCCTCTTTGGAGCCTCACAACAGGTTCTACCTCAAAAATTATTATGCCTACAGAATCTGGCCACATGATACTTTGTACATAGTATATTTTTACATTTTGGTGTGGTGTGTATTTTTGTATGTGTGCGGTTTGTCTTGATTCCATGCTTATCATGATTTATTTATGATTTACATATTTCAACATCCACCTCAGTCTCCACAGGCTTTGTAGAAGTTGCTAGCCATAATACCCAAAACATTGATTTTTTTCTTGGGTGATTTTCTCACCCATTGACGAACTAGTGAGTTTAGGGGGAATTTACCTTGGTCTTGCAACCAATGATATTGTGGAGTATTTACAAACAAATGTTTTGGTAAGTTTGTGTGCATGCACAAACTAGTCATGCATGCGCTTCAATTTTTCATGCACAACAACAGTTGTGTGACAAATGGAATAAGGCATGTGTGCCAATCAAAGTTCTACCTTGTGCGCTAAACATTGGAAAGATATTGCATGCACGCCAAATCAGAAGAAGATATTTGGGAATCTTCTTGAATGATTAACCCAAACAACACGAGATATTATGGGGAAGCTAATGGATTAGCTGGGAAGTTCATTAGTACTTCCATGCTCCAAAGTGGATACGTGGGTTGCATGCAGGTGGTGGAAGTGTGCATAATTGGTGATCTCTAGAGTGAGCGGATCAGAGGCAAAAGGGACAAAGTGGTGGAGAAGAGAAGAGAAGGAAAAGGAGTAGTGAAGAAATGGAAGAGAGATTCTAAGGTCTACATCAAAATAAAATTTAGTCTCAGTTTTGCATGAGTTGTGTTATGAGTCTATGTAATAGTTTTGTATGTGCCTGGAACAATCCTCATGTAGAGAGTCTATAATGGAGTCAATCTAGTATTAACTACATAATATGAATAGAGAGCACATAACACATTGTAGTGCATCACTTGTATAATGTATTAGAGCACAAGGAATTATTCCTATTGCATTGTGAGTTTCTTGATCTATTCATTATACCATTCAATAGAGATAATATAAAGTTGTTGTTCCCTCTGTCAATGGTTGTGTTTATTCTGAGTTTAATGGATGGATGTGTTAGTGGTGTATGTTGTTAGCATGTTATTGAATTGTGATGGAATGTGTAAATGTTAGACCAAGTGGCTTCCTGGTATGCTTTGTCCCTTCATATTTGAAACAATACTAGACAATCTCTATGATTCCCATGGCGTCTCTAGTGAGAACTTCTTCAGTCCTTGACTAAGGATTGATATGCCTGATGCGCTCCTAAAATAACTCCTTTATTTCACTTCATTTCACTATTTTATCATCATATTTGACCATAATCCATTCCCTTCACCCTTTAAAGCATACCATTTATTTAAAATATATTGATTAGAAGCATTAAAAATAAATGATGTGAGTTTATACTTTTTAATGTATTTTACATGGTTTTAACTAATTTGTAGATGATAAACTTAGTGTTATGAACATCTTGTTTTATATAGCTATACAATCCACCGAATAGACAATAAATGGATATCATGGGGGATGCATTCACTATATGAATTATTAAAATGTTTGCATCATTGAAATATCAATTTAATAATCTTTGTTCTTTTAGATAGGTGGAAGATTGTACACACAAAAAATGAAGAGAGATTGTTCCATCCAACAAATCGTCTTTTTCATAACTGAACGCAAGCTTCATGGAAGTATTTAATCACAATCAAATCGGATTTGAGATTCCAACACTCATTCTAGCACCCCTTCTGGTATAAAAGAAAAGGTGGTGAAAGTGACACATATTATAGTAACAATTAAGAGATATTGTTGAAGCACAATTGATTAAGAGAACAAATTACAGTTCATAATTTTTGTCACGACCTTTTCCAGGAAGTGAACTTCGAGCTTAATTTGTGGGAAAATGATGTTGAATTATAAAAATATGGCACATGGGTTTCGTGCATAATATGCCTAATTAGGTCCCACATGAGTCATTTCCTGCAATTATACACAATTTGAGAGCCAGCTCAAAATTACATATCAAACAAATCTGGACCTCCATCTGGACCTTCATCCGGTCCTCATTACGGAACTCAGAGCGCACCATATTTGGCCGTTAGCATACATGTGGGTGTTTTCGGGCAAAACCAGAATATGGGTTTTTTACCCATTATCTTCCTCCTGCTATGGCTCCCACTCTATTTCGATTTAGACAGTTGAAACTAGCTCCTATATTCGAGCTACAATTTTAACAACTCATAGTCTATGAATAGAATAGCTAAACCATTTTTTGGTTTTGAGAGAGGGTCGATCCTTTCAGTGGTCGACCTCTCAGACTCTAAATATACTTGAGCTTGTTAGCATGAAGGGACTGAACAAGAGAAACAATTTAAGAACTATGTGTAAAGCTTGGCTATGTTCTTCATTTCAATGCAAGTTTATGAATTAAGTTGAGTTTGTGATCAATTCATGAGTTGGAGTACCACAACTGATTGGGGGGGGGGGCACCAGTAGACAGTGTGTCTTATTTCTTTGTTTGTTCATATTTCTAACCTCTCTTTTGAAGGAACTATTCTAATTTCCTTCTTATAGTCATTTCCTATTAATTACTCTATATATTTGTTTTCTTTATAATTATTCTAATCCCTCTTTAGTGTTATAATCTTTCTTCCACAGTCATTTCTCTATAATTTCTTTTATGCATCTCAGTTGTGTTAATCACTCTTTTATTGTAATCTCACTATCTTTACTCATTTTGATTATTTACACTATGTTGTAAACATGAATCTTCTTCGTAATTAAAATAGATTAAACTAACCTTTGCAGGGTTGTATAATTATTATTCTCCTTGTCTAAAGTACAGTAACATAGATATATCTGATTTAAAGTACAGTATCATAATTTCATTACGACATTTCTTGTTCAAGTACAATAGTGTAGTTTCTAATTTTAAGAGTAGCTCATAGGCTTAATCAAGTGCAAGAACATGTATCTCAGATTTCCTTAATGGAAAAAATCTTAGTAGATTGTTTTGTTCACACTATGCATCTTTCTATAGAAATTAATATTGAGACTATACCATTTGAATTAGCTATTGTATTGAGATGTCATCATGTTGTTATTTGTCATCGTAGACACTAGAGAATGATCATTTGAACAGGAATACATAGAAATATAAATTCTCAATTTCCTATGTTGATTTCTAATATGAATTTCTTATGTCAATCCTTTATGTTGATAGTATCATGATGTTGTCTTTTCCAGTGTAGAATTAATTGTGGATTTTAATGCTATGTTTTTTAGAAGTAACTATGAATTTTAATGTTGTATTTTTCTAGTTGTTTTAGAGTACAGATTCTTAATGTTGATTATGTTGCTCTCTTAATAGTTTTTTTAGAGTACAGTTTGTAGTAGTTTCACATGGTCACTTTTCATGTAGATCTTAATTAATCTATAGTCTTTCTTAAAATAGAATGATCAATTGCATGTTTTATTTTGAATCTATAGTATTTATTTAATTGAATAATGAAGTGATAGGAATGTACAAGAAGTTAATTTCCTTTTTATCTTGACACATACTATGTTACAACTCAAAGTTTACTCAATCTCTTTATTATCTGAGTGTGTTGTTAGCATTAGATTAGATTAGGCTAGACTAGGCTAGATTAAAGCTCTAGACCTGCACATATAGTGTTGGCACCTCAAAGCTTATGATCTCAGTGTTGATAATTTAATGTTGAAATAGATATCATATATTTCACTTGACATTTTTAGCGTCATTGCCGGGGATCAAACCCGGGTCATCTACGTGACAGGTGAGAATACTCACCACTATAATACAATGAAATTAGCATAATAGGTAGGTTCTAAAGAGATTAGATCTTAAGTAGGTAGGTTTCCTTTAATTGCACAACTAGGGGGAGGAGAAACTTTAATATGAGAGGTAAGAACCCGTGCATCCATTTTAATGGGTTGTTCCAAAGCCTTGTTGTTCCCTTTCCACAAGAGTGTTTACTTTTTCTGCAAGT
This sequence comes from Picea mariana, assembly GCA_032191745.1. NCBI lineage: Eukaryota > Viridiplantae > Streptophyta > Pinopsida > Pinales > Pinaceae > Picea > Picea mariana. Next base: position 246,263 of record JASDQU010100451.1, on the reverse strand, counting down.
TTGTTTACTTTTCTCAGTTTGTTTGATTTTCTCAGTTTGTTTACTTTCCTGCAATTTACTTTCCCACAAACATGCTTTCTTTCTTGCAATTGTTGTTTTATTTTTGAAGATCTAACTCTTGTGAAAAGAAAACTCGGTGAAAATGAGGTCTAAAGTAGCATGAGGAGTTCAAGTTTTCTTTAAGTAGTGTGCTTTAAGTTTTGCAATTAATTTCATTTCATTTTTTTTTCAATAGCATTATATTTTAGTTATTATTTCATTAGGTGTTGTAAGAACCCCAGATACTCACCCATGTGTGAGACAAGACTCATCAACTGACAAAATGAATGCAAAGATGATAATATTGAAATAACTCTCTCAAATCCTGGCAGCAGTTAGGATTTCTCCTTCTCAAGAAGAACATATTTTGGCATCAGCCAAAAATTTATGTACCTCTCCAAAAATACTAGAAGGACCAAAGTTCCCTGAGCTACAAAAACATTCTCCTTTCCATTCTGCGAAGGAAGATGAAAACGTAGGGACTGCATCTGATAGAGAGAGATCATTAAGACCTGAGGCTAAGGAGTTCTCAACATGCATATCAACAGATCCTTCATGTACTAAAGAAATCAATCATCCATAAAAGGAGGATATGCATAGAGATTACATCGAAAATTGGTTCCAAGAGGTAATCAGGACACAATTCAATTTTCTTCTTCAACGCTTCTTGCTGCCAAATCAAATAGGTCAGTTAGTTCCTCATATCCAGGGAATCACTGAGGTAATTGTTTCGTATGTGGATATGGTTAATTTTCTTATTCTTCTCGGCACATGGTTACATTGGAAAAGTTCTTACACTTGAGTAAAGAGTTTTCTTTCTTTTTAGGTCAAGTAGGATACTATGTACATAAATAAAAGTGTTATGTGATTAGTTATCTTTTCATGAAACTTCACTTTTTGTTTTCTTTTCAAATAAAAGAACTAAGAAGAAGAAAATATTAAATGATTTTAAACCAAAACAACTTGAAACTTTTTTTTCTTCATACATAATTCATACTACTCTTCATAACACTTGCTGAAGACCAAACTTTTATGCATTATGGGGATTTACTTAAATTTTAAAGGTCTACATAGTAATACCTATAGGTAACTTGTACATCCTAGTTGCATATCAGATCTTGTTATTCAAGCATCCTTATCAAATAGTAGCAGGAGAGAGGTTGCCACTCCTACTTGTGAGGGAACACTACTATAAATATATATGAAGAAGATAGACTTAGGGACTAGAGACACCTTTAAGTCATTCTCTTACGGCCTCATCCACTACACCTTAATTAAGTTTGACAATGATATGTCTTTGGACTAATATAATTTCATAAGTTTATTTCTCATGCAAACAATCTTTTATGGGAAATTTATAGAGTGTCCTCAACCCCATATATCATCCCATTCTGTAAAAAGGTTTCCAGAGCTACCTCCCCATATTCTTGCAAAAGGAACATTCATATACAAATCTTAAAGATGAGGGTAAGGACCAATCTTTGTTGTAAAAAGGGTGTAAGAGGCTAACCCGCTGGGATACTAAACAGGTCTACTGGCAGCGGGTACTGGCCTGTGTTATGACTAGGAAAACCCATCGGGGTACTGAATAGGCTCACTGGAAATGGGGATTCTTCCTGGAAGAGGATATTTCTTAGATATCAAAGTTACCCCATCAGGTTACTAAACAGGCTTGCTAGAAATGGGTTCTGACTTTGATGTATTTTACCATGCCTAATATATATTTGTCCGTATGAAGAATATAATTTTGTAAATACTTAAAAAGAAGAATGCATGGTTGAACAAAAGGGATAAATAAATATCATCTAATTTCCATTTGGGATGGTCTACAACATGATATTAAGACCCTGTCATTTAATTCATATTATACCTAGTATGTCACTATCCTAAAGTGGGACCCATAAGTTTAGGAGTCTAATGAACTCAAATGCAAAAGTTATTCATATTACTTGAATGAAAATAACCCTTTGAGAAAGTAAGCAGTGATGGTTGGTTTCCTATGGATTTTACAAATCATCTATACTATCCAGGGACATGAGGAAAATACCCTATTAAAAATTATGGTCTTCGCAAGCATAAACTGTTACCAATTGATGAAATTGTATATATTGAGGAACCTGAATTAATACAATGTTCTTTTGGTCTTCTCATTCCATAGCGTTAATACTTATAGGATTATTACTTCTTTTTATAATTTATATCTTTTTTTAGTATAATAATGTTGGATTCCTTCTACTGAATATTGCCTACAGTTGGTGTTGAAAATACAGAGTTTTTGAAATGAATAAAAGGTCAGTTCCAATTAATTCATGGCACAAGGATGTGCCATATCTTCAGTCTGGGGGGGATCATGGGATCCTAAAATACCTCCTTTATTTCACTTCATATCACTATATTATCATCATATTTGACCATAATTCATTCCCTTCACCCTTTAAATCATACCATTTATTTAAATTATTGATTGGAAGCATTAAAAATAAATTATGTGAGTTTACACTTTTTAATGTATTTTACATTGTTTTAACAAATTTGTAGATGATAAACTTAGTGTTATGAACATCTTGTTTTATATAGATATACAATCCACCGAACAGATAAGAAATGGATATTATGGGGGATGCATTCACTATATACATTATTAAAATGTTTGCATCATCGAAATATCAATTTAATAATCTTTGTTTTTTTTTATAGGTGGACAATTGTACAAACAAAAAATGAAGGGAGATTGTTCCATCCAACAGATCATGTTTTTCAAAACTGAATGCAAGCTTCGTTGAAGTATTTAATCACAATCAACTCAGATTTGAGATTCCAATGCTCCTTCTGGCACCCCTTTCGGTCTCAAAGAAAAGGTGGTGAAAGTGACACATCTTATAGTAACAATTGAGAGATATTGTTGAAGCACATTTAATTAAGAGAAAAAATTATAGTTCAAAAATTTTGTCATGCCCTTTTCCAAGGAAATGAACTTCGATATCAATTTGTGAGAAAATGAAGCTGAATCAGAAAAATATGGCACATGGGTTTTGTGCATAATATGCTTAATTATGTCCCAAGAAAGCTGTTTCCTAAAATTATACACGGATTGAGATCCAAATCGAAATTGAAAATGTTGATTCTATAGCTCATCATAATTATCAAGATTCTAATGGGGGCCCTTTAAATTTTGTAAAAAATTAAGAACGGAAGAAAACTATTTAAAAATGTTGATTCTGTAGCTCATCATAATTATCAAGATTCTAATGGGGGCCCTTTAAATTTTGTAAAAATTTAGGGGGAGTATTGGGGACCAACACATACCTGTGGATGTTTTCGAGAAAAACACGAATATGGGTTTTTTACCCATTATCGTCCTCCTACTATGGCTCCCACTGTATTTCGTTTTAGATAGATGAGACTAGTTCCTATATTCGAGCTATGATTTTAAGAACTCATAGTCTATTAACATCATAGCTAAACGATTTTCTGGTTTTGAGAGAGATTCAACCCTTTTAGTGGTCGACCTCTCGGACTCTATATACACTTGGAATCGTTAGCATGATGGGATTGAACAAAAGAAAAAAATTAAGAACTCTGTGTAAAGTTTGGCTATGTTCTTCATTTCAATGCAAGTTTATAAATTAAGCTGAGTTTGTGATCAATTCGTGAGTTGGTGTACCACAACTTCTCGGCGGGGGGGGGGGGCGGCACACCAGCAGTCTGTGTGTCTTATGTCTTTGTATTCATATTTCTAACCTCTCTTTTGTAGAAACTGTTCTAATTTCCTTCTTACAGTCATTTCCTGTTCATTCCTCTGTATATTTTATTTCTTTATAATTGTTCTAATCTCTCTTTACTATTATAATCTCTCTTCTGTAGTCATTTCTCTATAATTCCTTTTGTGCATCTCAATTGTGTTAATCACTCATTTATTGTAATCTCACTATCTTTACTCATTTTAATTATTTACAGTATGGTGTAAACATGAATCTTATCTATAATTAAAATAGATTAAACTAACCTCTACAGGGATGTATAATTATTGTTCTCCTTGTCTAAAGTACAATAGCATAGATATCTCCGATTTAAAGTATAGTAGCATAATTTCATTACGATATTTCTTATTCAAGTATAGTAGTGTAGTTTCTGATTTTAACAGTAGCTCATAGGATTAATCAATTGCAAGAATGTGTATCTCATATTTCCTTAATGGAAACGATCTCAATAGATTGTTTTGTTCACTCTCTGCATCTTTCTGTAGAAAATAATATTGAGATTATACCATTTGAAATATCTACTGTGTGGAGATGTCATCATGATGTTATTCGTTGTCGTAGACATTAGATAATGATCATTTGAACAAGAATGCATAGAAATATAAATTCTCAATTTGCTATGTTGATTTCTGATATGAATTTCTTATGTCAATCCTTTATGTTGATAGTATCATGACATTGTCTTTTCGAGTGTATAATTAGTTGTGAATTTTAATGCTATCCTTTTTAGAAGTAACTGTGAATTTTCATGTTATCTTTTTATAGTTATTTTAGAGTACAGATTCTTAATGTCGATTACGTTTCTCTCTTGAGAGTTATTTTAGAGTACAGTTTGTAGTAGTTTCACATGGTTACTTTTCAAGTAGATCTTAATTCATCTAAAGTCTTTCTTAAAACAAAATGATCAATTGCATGTTTTATGTTGAATCTATAGTCTTTATTTAATTGAAGAATGAAGTGATAGGAATGTAAAACCGGTTAGTTTCCTTTTTATCTTGACACATATTGTGTTACAACTAAAAGTTTACTCAATCTCTTTAATATTTGAGTGTCTTTTCGGCATTAGATTAGATTAGGCTAGACTAGGCTAGATTAGAGCTCTAGACTTGCACATGCAGTGCTAGCACCTCAAAGCTTACGAGCCCCTGGTTGACAATTTAATGTCGAAATAGATAGCATATATTTCACTCGACAAGGCCAACACCTTGGGATTTTTTAGGTCAACTCAAGACCAACCCTATGTCATAAATCCCCCCAGTGTTATGAAGGATGTGCATAAGAGAGCCAAAAAATGGTTAGGTTGTTGGGACCTAAAGATTTTGTATTTCATGATGAAGGCAGAGAATGAGGTGGAATCCATATATGGAGGAAATAAAAGAATGGTTGAATACAAAAGAAGATGAGTTAGGTCAACGAGAAACTCTGAGTATGATAACCAATGTTGAACGTTGGAAGGAGAGGTACATCTACACTAATTTTCTTGAGTTTTTCTTTGTTGACTTCCCACGTTTATTGTATGAATTATTGAAGAGGAAAACCGCTACTAACACTGTTTTGAGACCCCAAGAACCATTGATCTCGGACCATACTACAATCAATAGGTTGAAGTCATTTGATAACAAGAGGGCTCGAGCAATTGACTTTTGGTTTTGTCATGTGAAGGAAGGTTGCATTATTTATTTTGTTGTAGAATATAGTGATTCTTTCAGCAACACTAAAACAAATTTTGTTTAAGGTCCTTGAAAAAGACAGATAGAAAAAATATTGTTGTGGATCAAAATGTTGTTCATTAAGAAAGGATTGATGCTCATGGATCTAGATAGGATGGCCAAGTAAAACCCCTAGTGCTCAGGGGTTATGAAAAGAGAGGGATAATATGAATCCATTGAGGGGATCCAGACAATGTTGAGATTAGGTGAGGGAAATAATGGACCTAGAAGAGCAAAGTAGAGAAAGAGTCAAAAGATATGCAACAAGGGTTTCACTAAGAAGGAAAGAATAACATAGGAGAATAAATAAGGTAGCACAGGGAAAGAGATGAGGGGTCAGACTGTAATGTCCCCATTTTTTGATTCCCTTGCTTTATAGTTGGAAGTGACCTTATGGGTCTATGTCATCCTGCACAAAGGGGTAAATGGAGGTTAACAAGGGGCTCGGGTGAATTGAAGGAGTTATATGAGTCCCATCCTTCTCCATTCACCTTATTTCATCATTAGGTTCACTTCTGCAGAGTTTGTTCTTGATTTTGTGGCATTCTAACGATTCTTGCAAATTAAGCATATTATTGAGTATACATTAATTAAATGCACTCAAGGTGTTATTTGGGTCATATTGTTGGAGGGAAGACCTTTGTTTAATAGTTTGTTGGAATTAGAATGAAAATATATAAAGGTTGGGATGATGAGAAAGGAGCTTATGGCATCCAGAAACAACTTACAAGACAAGTAATCACTTTTCGACATTAAAAAGGGGTTAATTAATTAATAAAGTGATTTAACTAAAGTTAAATTATAAAGTCAATTTACTTTATTAAAAAGGGTAAAGGGTCTGAAAATGGTCAATGAAATAATAAAGCGGAATGAGGGGCACCCTCTCTCATTATTCACTTGATAATTTCTAAAATTGAGTTGAGAGAGCTCTTGTGTCTTTTGGACTCTTTGGACGAAAACCATAGGAGAAGATTTTCTGAGATTTGTTTAAGTGGTGAGACTATCCGCCCTATCTAGTCAATGGGAAGAGATCAACCATATTTCTTCAGTGTGATTCAATGTGACCGAGTTCTTTATCATTTTGGTAGCTAAAGTTTCTCATGGTGGATAATATTTCTTGTGGCAACTAAGATCTAGTGTAGCTTCACTTTGTGGAGTTTGGGAAGAATTATTTTAATAAGGGTCAAGTCTTATCATGTTGGGTGAGTCATTATACGAGACTAGGAATTTCCCCCTTGTGTTGGGTGAGTTTCATAGGAGGGATGTCGATTTCCCCCTACTTGAAGGTCGTATTTTGTTGGTGGGGTCATCTTGAGTGCGGTGAAGGCCAATTTCTTTGCTTATTAGCCGAGTTTGACTTGTTGGGTCATTTCCTACAACTTTTGGGTGCATTCTTTCTTAGTTGGATTTTTATTCTCACTTTTTGGGCACATCCCTTATCTGTTGGATGCTTTGTTATAGTAATGGAAAGAGAGGATTGTTTTGGGGGTGAAACATTGTACCAAATCCCACTCTTAGCATGCAGGAGTATTAATTGGCACATGGTGGTTCATAGCATAGTTTTGGAGTGTTTCCTCCATGGATACCTCGTGATAGAGTCATTAAGTATACCATTAGGTTGAGTTTACCCAGGATCATTGATTGGATGGGTGAGCCTCAGCAAGAAATGTACCCCTCAATGATTGATTTTCATCTAGCATATCATCATGCTTGGGCCAGGTAGCAAGGTACTCATATGTCTATTCTCGGATATCATCACGAGTTCTTGGGAATTCCCTTCAGGTTGACCAATGCACTAGTCACCCTCTAGTACTTCATGTAGTGGCGAAGGAACTTGTTGTTTTTATTTGATTCCCTCATTGTATACAGTAGGACAAGAGATGATTATTGGAGCCAGTGGGATGAGATAGGGGGCATTGTGGCCATGACAAAGTTCATCCACTTGGACTCTATGATCACTGCATTGAGTGCATAGGATGAGATCCATAATTATTTGGATCAATTCATAGAGATTGCATGTTGTGGAGTAATGGATGGAATTATATGCTATAGAAAATTGCACATCGGGGGCTTGGCTCATTTGGAATTTGATGGTTATTGGTGGGGAACAATAGTAGTCGGTAGGCATTGGGAGTGGTGGAATTCAAATTTGGTGGTGGCATCTTAGAATTCATCAGAGTGATGGATTTCCTCAGATGATGAGGGTGATCGATGGGGTCATATCATTGATTGGCGTGTGTCATTATGGGGATCTTGTGAGAGTTGTTGAGCCTTGTTCTATATGATAAGGTAGATTTTACCTCACAATACCTAGGATCAATTTTATCCATGGATGGGTAGGCTTCGATGTCACTGAGATGACTTGGAGAGATAGGATCCAAGATAGTGAGTTTATTCCTCTCATGGATTTCATCTTCGGAGTTCAGGAGAGGAGAGTTCATTATGAGCATGGTGGTCAGACAGTTATGATCATAGGTGTGCAGCGATATGGGGGTTCCTCTCAAAGATTATCTCAGGACCCCGTGACTGCAATATTTGACACCTTGATGACCAATACATATGATATGGTCGACTTTCTCTTTATGGAGTTTACTCTTGGGATGCTTAGGCTTAGTTTCTTGGAGGAGTGGTCTTCTCAGGAGTTAACCGAGTTTGTGCAACTTATAATTTCCTTGATTATCATAGAAATTCAAGTGGATTCTTTTGTTGGCACCTAAAAAATGAGGGTTATGATTAGAAGGTGCTTCACATCATACAGGTTAGTTTGGGACCCTAGTGACTTTACCACTTATAGGTCGATATGAGAGAGGTTCGCATGGAGGAACTTTGCAGATGATGTGTCAAGATATTTTTTGGACGATTCCCATATGATTGACGTAGGCTAGGGGTGCTAGAGTATTAGGGATTTCCTCTTTGATACTTATTGATTAGGTATCGTTAATTCTCTATCAGTTTGTGACCACATATAATTCCCCAAGATGTTTGATTATAGATTTGGTTTGGTTGAATTCACTGGGATACATTGGAAGGATATGATCCGCAATAATGGGGGCAATCCTTTGAGGTATCACAACTTGTGGTTGTAGGAGCAGAGGATGCACTCTAGGTAAGAGGATCATATATTTATGATCATAGTGGCACATCTTCAACATGATGGGTCGTTTATGGTGATATCACGAGAACCTGAGATTTTATGGGTAGACAATTTGGTAGTTGGTATAGATGGGAGAGTCAGTTGTTACTTTCAGGAGGCCCCTTGTGTTAGTACATTGTAGGGTATTATTATGGGCAATAGATGCTCCACGTATTTTAGAATTTTTGGGACCCAGTGATTGTTATTAGCTTCAGTTTGGTTCATTTTGTTGTTCATATAAGTGTGATGGAATTTCTTGAGGAAAATAAATATTTGGGAAGGGAAGACTGTAATGTCCCTGTTTTTGGATTTCCATGATTTAGAGTTGGAGGTGATCTTATGGGTTTATGAAAGCCTGGCCAGAGGGGTAAATGGATTTTATAAGGGGGATCATGTGAGTTGGAGTTATATGAGGCCCATCATAGTCCATTCATCTTATTTCATCATGAGGATCACTTCTACATAGTTTTTTCTTGATTTTGTGGCATTCCAACGATTTCTGTAAATTAAGGGTATTATTGAGCATAAATTAATTAAATGCGCTCAAGGTGTCATTTGGGTCATATTGTTGGAAGGAACACCTTTGTGTAATAACTCATTGGAATCAGGATGAAAATATCTAAAGGTTGGGATGATGAGAAATGAACTTATGGCATCCATGAATGATGTACAAGCCAAATAATCTCTTTTCGACATTAAAAAGGGGTTAATTAATTAATAAAGTGATTTCACTAAAGTTAAATTATAAAGTTACTTTACTTTATTAAAGAGGGTAAAAGGGTCTGAAAAGGGTTAATGAAATAATAAAGGGAAATGAGGGGCGACCTCCCTCATTATTCGCTTGTCATTTTCTAAAATTGAGTTGAGAGAGCTCTTGTGTCTTTTGGACTCTTGGGATGAAAACCCTAGGAGAAGATTTTTTGAGATTGGTTTCGGTGGTGAGACTATCCACCCTAGCTAGTCAGTGGGAAGAGATTAACCAAATTTATTAAATGTGCTTCATTGTGGCCAAGTTCTTTAACATTTTGGTAGCTAAATTATCTCATGGTAGCTAAGATTTCTTGTGGTGGTTGAGATCTAGTGTGGCTGCATTTTGTGGAGTTTGGGTAACATTACTTTAATGAGGCCCGAGTATTATCATGTTGGGTGAGTCATTGTATGAGACTGGGAATTTTCCCCTTGTATTGGGTGAGTTTCAGAGGAGGGTGGTCAATTTTCCCCTACTTGAAGGTCGTATTCTATTGTTGGGTTCATCTTGAGTGTGGTGGAGGCTGAGTTCTTTTCTTATTGGCCGAGTATGACATGTTGAGTCATTTCCTACAGTTGTTGGGCTCATTATTTCTTAGTTGGATTCTTATTCTCACTTGTTGGGTGTATCCCCTATCTGTTCGACACTTTGTTACAGTAAGGGAAAGAGAGGTCTATTGTTGGGGAAAACCATTATGCCAAATCCCACTCTTATTTTTTTGCAACGAATTTCTTTGTGGGAAGACTTGATTTGTAGAAGGAAGAGGGTCAATTTCCTCCACAATAAAGTTATAACAACCTGTATCTTTGGAAATTATTTTATACCAGCAAGAAAATACTATTATCTGAAGTATTTCAAGCATACCTGTGAGTTAAATTTATGTATTTTCTGGTTCTCTTCATGTTGGAAATGAAATAAACATATTGTTGTTGTGTTTCCTTGAATTTATCAATTGTGTGTATTGTGGGTTTCCTATTATTGATGTGTTTATCTCTGTTGTATTTAAATAATTAATTTGTCATATTCAAACCACATGAAGCAAACCATAAACACTCTAGAAACCAAAAAAAAAACCACAACAATAAGTTTGGCCATTCTAAGTAGTGAAAAATCACCTATAGCCTGATTGTTTGACAAAATTCAACACACGAAAAAATTATGTAATTTGTTAGAGAAGTGGGAAAAATTATAAAAGAAGTACATAGGTACACTTTATTGGTATCAAAGTTCGTGATATTTCCATCTTGTGGGGTATAGTGGTGGATGGATAGAAAGAGAAACATTCCTGAGAAATAAAAATGAAGTCTAAACAAAAACTCATGGCCAAAATATCGCAACTTCTTCAATAAAGTAGGATGGATCTAGCATTAATCTCAAATAAGTTTATAAAGGATATTGAACTCATCACTTATTTCATGGAATATCAAGCATTAGGTGAGGAATTCCAAGCTTCCTTGTCACGAGAATCTTGTTGCACCATCAAATTCGAGGAGAGAAATTGGAACAAGGACCTCTTCAAAATTATAGAGCATAAGTGGAGAAGAGGTGAGTAGGATGAACATGTGGAATTGTTTGACGATCAAGTGTAAATGTGTTGAACCTACACAGAATAGATCTAGCTAAACAATAATACACACATTTACAGAGATAATTGGAAAAGGAAGAAGAAGGAGAGAAAGAATGGAAGAATTCTCATTAACCGTATTCCAAACATAAAGAGTGAATAATTTACAATAGATATAGGATACATGAGTAAATAATGAGCCATAGTGGTGTTCTAGATTGATCTAGACACACACCAACAGTTACAAGAGTAAACTTCCACCTAGTCTAGTCTCTCAGGCAGTTACGGGAGTGAACTGCCACCTAGATGAGTTAACTGGTCAACTAGTCTTCAGTTAACTGTCTAAAAAAAGAGTAGTGATTTGGTGATGATCTCAATGTTGCATGGTGACAAAACCAATGCAAAATCTAAACTCAACTCAACTAGTCAAACTGAAGTGTCAACTGAAATAGAATATTCTCCAAGTGGAATATTCTCCCCTAAAATATAGGAGGCTAGATAATGACTAATTATGACTAATAAACAAGGAATAACCGTAGGAAAAATAAATCCTAGGTGTGTGTGAAGTAACTCCAACACCTTCCCTGAACATCACTATGGAGAAAATAAAGAATGGGTCCCGGCTATGAGGCCATGTTAGGTACCCAAATACAAAAGATACACTGAACCAAATGAGGAAAGAGGGAAAACCTCATGGGAAACCCCCCCCCNCAAACTACAATGCATAAAAAAAAAATGAAAATGAGAAGGAACAAAAAGCAGTCGTTAAGCAACCCTATCCTTCACTCCAATAAGACCTTGCAACTGTGCAAGTTTGTGCTCGTTAAATATTTTGTTCAATATGTAGATGTATGCACGGATCTGATGAAGTATATGAACCATTGAGATGTCCACACATATCCACTTTATCTTCTTGTACTGAAGAGTATCCAAATAAATTTTGGATGAAACTTTGAAAATCGTGCGGTCGTTTTCGGAAAAACACAGAAATTTTGTTGATTTTAAAAAGATCATAATTTCACTTTCCAGACTCCATTTCGGACAATTTGTTTTTTGAAATTGGATATTTTCCCAAGATGAATTCAAATATCCAAATTGTTTCTGCAAATGTGGCTCAAAAAATATCAGAATGGAGTCTGATGTGCACGACTCTCTTTTTGTCTCCTAAGATGCATGCATTGCACATGGAAAAGTGTCTGCATGTGACCCCTGAGATGCATGCCATATATCTTCTACATGAATTTCAGAAAACAAAATTGAAATGGAGTAAAAATCATCTTCAATTATTGGAATACAAATTTCTGCAAATACTTGGGTAGAAGGCTCTTCAAACTGAGATGATTTATCTTCCAGTGGATTTTCTACATTCTCAATCTTGTCAACATTTTGCATGCATTCTTCCTTATTCCCAAATAAAACCTCCAATGTTCTCCATAAATCATTTGGAGTGAATTCTTGTGAGTCATCATATACTTGATGGAGAATTTCGGGAGAAATAAAATAGAGGATGCATCCAATGGCCATATCTTGTGTATTGAGAAAGTCATTTTTCTCATCGATAGAATCAGGCTCTACTTCCATTTCCATAGTTATTTGGTACAAGCCTCTGCATCTGAGCATAAGAAGAATTTTTGGATTCCATTCCAAATAGTTATGAGGCGTGAGAAGTATTTCTGGCAAATAATCCATCTTTTTGTTGTCTTCAATCTTTTGTACCTGCAAAAATAATTTGGTGTAGATTTTGCTTAGTAGTCCCTTGGCTATGACACCATGTAAATGTGTTGAACCTACACAAAATAGATCTAACTAAGCAATAATACACACATTTACAGAGATAATTGGAAAAGGAAGAAGAAGGAGAGAAAGAATGGAAGAATTCTCATTAACCATATTCCACACATAAAGAGTGAATAATTTACAATCGATATAGGATACATGAGTAAATAATGAGACATAGTGGTGTTATAGATTGATCTAGACACACACCAGTAGTTACAATAGTAAACTGCCACCTAGTCTAGTCTCTTAGGTAGTTACGGGAGTGAACTGCCACCTAGCTGAGTTAACTAGTCAACTAGTCTTCAATTAACTGTCTGAACAAAGAGTAGTGAGTTGGTGATGATCCCAATGTTGCATGGTGACAAAACCAATGCAACATCTAAACTCAACTCAACTATTCAAACTGAAGTCTCAACTGAAAGAGAATATTCTCCAGGTGGAATATTCTCCCCTAAAATATAGGAGACTGGATAATGACTAATTATGACTAATAAACAAGGAATAACCTTAGGAAAAATAAATTCTAGGTGTGTGTGAAGTAACTCCAACATCAAGCACATATCCATGTGGAGGAGCATGTAACTAGCCATGATGAGGAGGTTTTCATAGAGGAGGACCAATCAATGGTCTATCATGAGGTCATTGACACTAGTATGTTGGTAAGATTTGTCGCTAGTACCAATGATAAGGGAGAAACATCTTGTCCCACTTATTATGACTTCGAGGACCATGACACCAGCACCCATGTTGGAAAAATTGATGGAACCTATGTTGAAGATGTTTATGATAATGAGTGTGTGTTAGCACCTAACTATGATGATCATTGAACACTATACCCTGTTTATGATTCCTATGATGATGAGGACATGAGGGTACCCACATATGTTGGAGGATGGATGTTTGAGAGATTGTCAGGGGACATGGATCCTTCCTCACAGGAGGCATGCATGGAGGACGATGTCATGCATGAGTCCAATTATAGCATGGTATCAGTTAGCACTAGAAGTCACCTCTGGATTGCGGCAAAGGTAAGTTTGATACCCATCAGATTTTTATGTCATAGGTTGGTTATAAGAGGGTCAAATGGGCACAATCTCAAGAAAATATCATTTTAACTCAGAAAATTGGACTGATATGCACGAGCAGGTGAGGTCTTGATTTAACTTCAGTCAGTAAGTTGGGTATACTGGTGAGTAGGGGGAAGAACTTGAGGAGAGTGAAGAGGCCTGCTGTGGACATTCGATCTTCCAGCAACCTAAGCAGAAAAAAATCAGAAAGCAATATCTTCCTGGATTCAGAACTTCAAGAAACTGAAAATGTTATAACAGTACTGCAATCAAACATCCATTACAACAAAGTCACAATAATCCATATGAATCCTTCAATCATGAACATTTAGTTTTATACACATATAAATATGGAGGAAGAAATTTGACTTACACTAAACAAGAAGTCTCAAATACATATACATAACCAGATGCCAGAGGCTTTACTAAAAACTTTACAATACAAGAGCTTTTCTCTACCATCGACCATAAAAAAATATTACAACTGAGTATTTATACTCAGAACAACTTGCATCTCTCAGGGACATGATCGGACCACTTTATTCAAAGATTTGTGTTTTCTTCTTCTTATGTCAGACTGCACATGCTTTCCTATGTCATACGCGAACTCAGACAGTATGGGATTTTACAAGAAAATCCAAGACATGGAATTTTCAGTTGACAGTCTACCCACCATGGCCAGGTCTTCCTTGTTTTCCATTTATGTGGTGAAATGAGGTTTCAACCACCTTCTCCATTTTCATTAACTACCTTCACCAAGACCGGGATGGAATCTAACATCCACGAATGTTCCAGGCAGTGCTCATAATTCCTTTGAGTCAATTCTGGCACCCCAAGGCCATGAAAATATTTCTCTGTGACCAAATTGGGCACTTTGGTCTTTTGCACAGCTCCTTTTCATCACCCCACACAACTGTGGGCTGTGACCTTGTTCTTAACCAAATGGAACTTTGGGACTTCACATATCGGTAGCTCTCACTCCCCTTGATTCACAATGTTCTGATGCCTGAAACCATGAAACGGTCCATTTGGATCAATGGTTGGATTTGTCCTGAATCTCACGGCCATGATTGGTTCCTCGAACACTTCAGTTGCCTACTACTTGATAGGTGCCTACTTTCTTTATGGCCCTACTTTTCCATATGACCCTGGGTTATGACTGTGGGCCTAACTCATAGGAGAGTTACAATATCGCATTTTGCAAGTTCATGAGGTGCTTCATGCTCAAACCTCCAAGTCATGAAATTGTGATTCCTATGATCAGGCACCACACACCCCCTTTGATCGGATGGCCCATATCACATCAACATTTTGGGACCTCATACCATCGACACTTCTCACCTCTACCCTTCCAGGAAGACCTTCTCTTTGGCTCGGATCCTGTGCCACATACCCTTATGAAACAGATGGCCTAGATCATTTCGTGACCTTGCGTTTCACAAGTTCTCATAACTCATCCCGTTGATTTCTCCCTTCTATGAGTCAGTGAAATGCTAGTCTTGCACCACATGTCCTTTCCAGGATCAACGCCTCAGATTAGCCTCGCAATTATAGAACTCTGTTCGACTCTAAAATTGGTGCAACTGCATGATTTTGATCACCCGATGGCCTTTGATCAGATATTCTTGAAGGATCTCTGTAGTTGAAAGTGGATCTTTTCTCACTTGCTTGATTTGTGTCCACCTAAAACCGCTTCAAGTGTTTCTCTTGGTAGCTTTGACTTGGGTTTTTGAACGACTATTTGGATGACTGATTGAAGGCTCGGGAAGATAAAAGGATCATCGATAGGGATAAGGAGGAAGGTGATTCTCACTAGGGGAAAACAAAAGGGTTTAGGACCAATGGATTTCAAGCGATCCAATGAGGAAAACAGGTCGATCAAATGAGTGGATGAAAATAGAATAAAGACTACAAGTCGGGAGAGAAAACCTACGATCAGGTCTACAAAAGGAGGAAAGATGGACAAAATCACAGACCTAGGTAGAAAACACAACTCACATGACTTTGACAAGTTTGTGTGCTAACATTAGGCTCCATGACGGATAGAGTCCTCTCTGCGAGTCTATAAGAGCTCCTTCCGCAGCTTTAGTGCCTTAGTGTTGGGTTTTGGAGTCTTCTATTAAAAACAAAACAAAACAAACATAAAACATGCACGGTATTTACAATGGTGGGATGTTGATTGCGGCTTTAAACAAAAAACATTTTTAGGAAGTACCCATTTACTAGGCCGCCAAAAAATTCATCTCCCTCCAAATTCTGCAACCTGTAATTTTTTTTCGGAAATGCTTCAGAAATCTTGAAGGGACTAATCAAAAGGACTTCAAATTTTCCATGCTTTCCCTTGTCTTGTCCGGGTGCATCCCATTTGAGTACTTGGTCTCCCAGCTCAAAATCCTCTTTTCTCACCTTTCTGTCAAAGGCTTGCTTGATCTTCTATTGGCAGTCATGGGATCTATCCAATATCTTCTCTCTAGTATACTGGACTTCTATCAACTGATGAATTCTCTTGATCATGTCATCAGGATCTTCTTGGCAGTCTTGTAGGAATTTTGCTACAGGAAGGGCAAGCTGAGAAGGAAAAACTGCTTCCATCCCATATACAAGATGAAAAGGGTAAATCCCTAGAGACCTCATTGTTGTTACTCTATCAGCCCACAGAGCAAATTGGAGCTTTGAATCCCATGATTTTTTGTTGTCCTCTAACAATATTTTAATAATCTTTATAAGGCTCTTGTTACAGGACTTTGCTAATCCATTTCCTTGTAGATAGTAAGGGGTAGAGTGGATCAACGAAATTCTGAACTACTAACGGAATTTGATCAATGGTTCGCCTTTGAAGGATCCATAATTATCAGTGATGATTCTATTTGGACAACCAAACCTTGCCATAATATATTCAATAAAACCAATGATCACATGGTCAGAAGCGCTCCTGGTGGGGATAGATTCTATCCATTTGGTGAAAAAATCTATTGCAGTTAAAATCCATCTGTGCTGACCACTTGAAGGAGGATGAATGTCCCCAATAAAATCCAGGCCCCATTGTTGAAAGGGTCCCGAAGCTATTACATAGTTCAATGGTTGGGACTTGAGCTGATTCTTTCCAGATAATTTATGACATTGAATACAATCCCTGATTTTCGCACAGACCTTGATGAATAGAGTAGGCCAGTAATACCCATCCCTGAGAACTTTGTAGGCTGTGGTTTTCTAGAAGTGATGTCCTCAATAGAGGTTTCCATGGAAATCAAATATAATTTTTTGGGCCTCATGTGGGTTTAAACATCTCAGAATTACTCCTAGAGGGTCTTTCCAATATAGACCTTGTCCGACAAGACAATATCTGATAGATTTGAGATTTAAATATCTTGCCTTGCTTTTCCCCATTCCATCACGAGGCCTTAACTCTTGAAAAAAAAATATAATGTATTTGTACCAGGTATGTTCTACCAATGGGGGGTTATCCTGTGGATTTTTATTAGATGCTTCAACCTGCTGGTTTTTTGAGCAAGTGTTCATGAAGTTAACCCCCAAAGATTTATAATTAGATTCATCCAACATCTTGGCTAAACCTTGGCCTTTAAATATCTTGGTGGGTTTTATCTCCAGATCAAATTTGATTATTTTGGTAATCCACTTCCTCCTTTTCCCATCTATGTCATGCTGAATGAGAATGTCCTTCATAGAAGATGAAGGAACATACGCGATGATTTTCGAATGAAAAAATTAAACTCTAAAAGCCTTGAGATATTTCACCAAGGCATATACCTTCTTCTCCATGATGTCATATATGATCTCTACATCCCTCAATGCTCTACTGGAAAAGGAAATAGGTTTCTCAAGCCCTTCAAAATTCTTCTGCAATAAAACAACTTCCACTATGTCAAAAGAATCAAAAGAGAAGATCATAAAATCCTTGGAATAATCAGGACTGATAAGCACAGGTTCCTCAGTCAACGCCTTCTTGATATGGCTAAAGGATTCTTGAGACTCAGCAGTCCACTTTAATTCATTTCCCTTTCTGAGCATGGTTGTGATATGTTTCACTAATTCATAAAAATTTGAAACAAACCTTCTCAGAAAATTACTTTTGCCCAAGAAGGACTGAACTTCCTTCTTGGACCTGGGAAGTGATAGATCTTGAATAGTTTCCACCCTATTTGAATCAATTCTGACCCCATCAGCTGATACTGTGTTCCCTAGCAACTTTCCCTCCTTCATGGAAAAGAAATACTTCTTGGGATTTAGGGAAATACCAAACCTTCTACATTTCGAGAAGACTTCCCTCAGATGTTGAAAATGTTATTTATCATATTTGAAGAATATTGTTATGTCATCTAGATAAACGATCATGAATTTATCTCTTTCTTTGATGAAGTAGATGTCCATGGCTCACTGAAAGGTTTCTCTTGTGTTCATCAATCCAAAGGGAGTTTTTCCATACATGAATGTGCCCCAAGGAGTGGTGAAGGTTGTATTTTCTGTCTTCAGAAATGGCAGAGATCTGGTTGTATCCAAGAAATTCATCAATCATGGAAATCCTATATGCGCATGTCACCCTCTGCAATATGTGTTCCATCTTTGGCAAAGGGTAATTATCCTTCTTAGATTTCCTGTTCAGATTTCTGAAATCGATGCACAGTCTGATTTCTCCACTCTTCTTTATCACTAGGACTTGATTGGATACCCACTTAGAATATCTCAAAGGGACAGTGATTTAGGCATCCAACAACTTCTTTACCTCATTTTCCATAATAGGAAGCAACATAGGATTTATTGAACTTAGTTTCTACCTAAATGGTTTGGCTTCCTCCTTCATTGGGATATTGTGCTCAATGAAACTAATGTCATATGTCCTGAGGTCTTCATAGGCCTAGGAAAACACATCAGAAAATTCTTTTAATAGCTCAGCATACTCAGTTCTCTGATCCCTTGACAAGTTGTTCAACAACTTGAAAAACTTTGGATCCTTTTCTATGCCAATATTGCACTCAACCACATCAACATCATCATTTGATATTTTACCCTTTACTGACACATCATTTATGTCAAATAATATTTCTAAAGGGACTAGTCTCTTGGGGATGTGATTTCTTGGTAACTGCACAATATGACGATTAGCAATTTTGTTCAGATAAATATAAATGTGGGGATCTACTTCAGAAACAAGATATTGATCAATGTGTAATGCAGAAAAATCATCAACAGTTTCCAAGAACCTTTTGACTTCAAAATCATCCTCAAACACCTTACAATGCTTGACATTGTCAGGTATAGAGGGCATGTATTTCACTTCTATATAATACTTGATTTTAGGTGGCAGTGGGATCTTGAACTATCTCATTGAAACATATAGAGAATCAACCATAGTATTTTCTTCTCTTGGAATAAATGAAATTTTGAAGGCTGAGAAGAAATTGTCAATGAGGTCCCAGGATTTGTTCATGTAACTTCTGAGCCGAGGGTGTTTGGCCTGATAAACATTTATGATCTTCTGAGAAATCAACTTGGCATCCCCAAACACTGATATCTACTCAATCCCATTGTATTTTGCATCCCTTAATCCCAAAATAAGAGCCTCATACTCTGCCACATTATTGGTGGCTTCAAATTCCAGCTTGTATGACAAAGATATAATTTCTGAAGAAGGTGAAACAAAGACCACTCTGACGCCAACAATGTCCTTAGAGGAGGCTCCATTAAAGAACATATTCCAAACATAAGTGATTGGAGGAGTATCCTCACAAAGAGTAATGGGCTTTCTAATTTCAAGAGGTGGTTCAGGGGTGTCGGTGAGCTGTAATAAACTAGTCCCCAAATCATTATCCGGGGTGAAGATAGGGTGATTGGTGGGGTCTGCCTCATCACTAATAATGTAGGCCAACTGAGATTCTATGTACAGTCTTCTATGCTTTCCTCCGAACACTAGAATGGTAGCATATGTGATGTCCATCTGCAAGGTTCCCCCAAGTCTTTTAATCCAATATCTTGACAAGAGCATGCCAAACTTGGGGGGAACATCGGCTACTACAATGTCCATGAACACACTTTTCATAGGCAGTTGAAACAAGGTGACAACTAGGTATTTAATCACCCCCAATCATTGCACTCTCCTAGAGTCAAAAGAATACAAATCATGGTAATATTTTCTAATTTCCAATCCCAGATCTTCCATGACAGTTTTAGGCATGAGATTATGAGATGCCCCAGAATCCATCAGACAATTGTGTAGCACTTTATCATGTATGTTCAGTGAGTTATAGAAGGGAGGAGATGAATCTTCTCTCTCTTCTACCATCGGATCTAGGATGACAACTGGCTTTTCATCTTGCAAATTTATTGAGTCTGAGGGATGAAATCAGGGCTCAGGATCAATAGCTTAGAAAGGATCCTTTTAAAATATTCATGTTTGACTAGCTATGAAAGGAGCATAGGGATTCTGATCTTTTGAATTTCATGCTCAAAATTAAAAGGGGATGTGAGATTTGGAACCTCTTTTACCTCTGGGACAAGAATTTTGGCCGCTGGAGAGGGAGCTTGAACTTTCTTACGTGTATTTTCGTCTACTACATCTTTAGTAGGCTTCTCTACTTTGGCAGGCTACTTAGGAACATCAGGCTTTCCTTCTTTCTTCTTGGACATGAGGTTATCTCTATTTTGGTTGCCACTAACCTTGTCTCCCCTACTCAGCTCGTTTAGATGATTGTCCATGAGAGACACCTCATATGTTGATTGATTCAAATGGGGAAATGGGGAGGTGTCCCCAAGACAATGGATTTCAGGATCGAGCTCTTCTTCCTCCCTCTCTTCATCAGCAACAAGGTTATTTTGGAGAGGAGTTTGAATTTTCTGATCATCCCTTTCTCTATTTTTGGGCTCTCTCTGAAGTTTCCTCTTTTATCATCATTTTGGGCAGCTTTATAACCTTTCTTCCCTTCAAACTTCATATTCTCCATTTCTGCAGACAAGGACTTTTCCATCTTGGTTAATTCATCCACTTGAGGGTGAGATGTAGAAGAACTAGAGGTTGAGGCATCAAATCTTCCCCTTCCTTTGTCTCTAACAGCTTTTCTCATAAGTCTATCGACCGCCAACACATTGAATTCTACTTCCAGGGATACATCTTTCATGTGATTCAAGGAAGTAGCTCTCCTTTCTCTAAGAAGGAGGCATAAATCATGATCAAAAGCACTAGCATAAGTGATTTTGGCAAAGGATTTTGTAGGCTTTATCTCAGCAGGTATCTTATTGTACATTTTATTGAATCTTTTGGAGAAGTTAAGGAGAAATTCTCCCTCTTTTTCTTTTCAAAGACCCAAACTCTGTGATATAATACATAAAGTATTTTTTATTCCCCCACTGCCTCAAGAAAATAGAGTGTCAATCGCAGCAATTGATCCATGGGTCAATCCCCTAAACCATTTCCTAACCTCGCCATCAAGGATTTGGACAAAGAATCTCATCCAAACATCCTCATTCTCAATATTTAGATTGGCTACATAACTGTAGAAGGCAGCAAGGTGCTATTCAACAATTATGTCCACTTCTCCAGTGAATTTAGGCATATAATTTAGATAATCTCCAGTAGGGAGAGCGTTCATTGGTTGAGGTAGGACTAGAGGGGCATATCTTGAAACCACTATGGAATCCATTTTATTTCTAGGAGGATGGGCACCTTCCATAGGGATAATAGGTGGAGGAGAACTAGGAGGGGAAGGGGTTCTAATAGAAGATACTGAAATTGAGATTTCAGGAGGAAAGGGAAACAACCGAGGATTTGGAGAAAAGGCTACAGGGATTGAGAGAGAAGAGGTTTCCCTCTCTGTAAAACCAATAACTCTAACAGGGGGAGGGTTGATAAATCCTAGGGTAGGAAAATATTCTAAGGTACATGTTTTAAACCATAGTACGACCTCAGGGTAGAGAGGAGTGACAAGGATTTCTCCCTCCAATCCTAGACCAGGAGGGGAAAAATCAACAGGATCACTCCCAAAATTTAAAGTTTGGGAAACTCCAGCAGAAGGTATAAGAGTAGAATGAGATGCAAAAATTGGAGTTCCTATAGGAGGATATTGAAAATCATTGGAAATACCTCCTTCAGTAGCAGAGGTACCTTCAAGAAGGGCATTTCCCTTTCTAATAATTTTCTTTGGTTCAACTCCAAGTGTTGTTAAAGGCAGCTGTGGAGTAGACCTCGTATGTCTACTTATTGAATCCATAGCTAGAATAGTGGAGTCACCAGTTTATTCACCTCAATGGAGTTTTCAGGTGTAGAGTTGCAATCTTTGATGTACCAAGTGTTGATGCACCTTCATAACTAGTAAGCTTTACTGTTCAATCCCAGGGAAAATATTCAATTTTGTCTCTGGCAATGGTGCCATAATTTTATCACCAGAAGTCACCTCTAGATTGCAGCATAGGTAAGCTTGATGCTAATCAGAGTTTTATGTCACAGGTTGGTTATAAGAGGGTAAAATGGGTGCAATCTCAAGAAAATATCGTATTAACTCAGAAAACTGGACTAATATGCATGAGCATGTGAGGTCTTGGTTTAACTTCAGTCATTAAGTTGGGTATAGTGGTGAGTAGGGGGAAGAACTTGAGGAGAGTGAAGAGTGTAAGTTTTAAACCTGCGAAGTAAAGCAATGCATATAGATTCTTAAGCAATACAGAAATTAATCAATGGCTCATACTCAAAGTACACAGAGATTTTTACCGGAAACCCTCAACTAGGAAAACCTTTCTTATTTTCATTATATTGAATTTCACCATTCTCCATACAATATATACAATGTTTTTAGGTATTCCGTAGATACCAAAACCCTAATCCATTAATCCGGGATTAATTTACAAATCAGCTGAAAATAGCAAAAACCGCCCAAAAAAAAATTTCGGGGCGCTGCGCGTAACCATGGGGGGGCATACTTGCCCCCCCCTACGACCCCCCTAGGAATGCGCCTGACGCACATGGCAGATGCAGTTGTCATATCTAACGCACCCACACACACACACACATGCAAAGAATATAAAACATACCCAACATTCTCTCACCTATTGTTTTCTTTGCATCTAGGGGTCCAGGGGATTATATAGTCAACAATCCAGGGCAGCAATTCCCATTGTTACTCTACACCAAGAGAAATTTTCTATGCTCACAGACTTTGTCAATGAATCTGCAACATTCTTCAAAGTGTCAACCTTTTCCAACAACACCTTGTTTTCCTCAACCATGTCTCTCACAAAGTGATACTGAACATCAATATGCTTTGTCTTTGAATGATAAGCTNGTAACCATACTGCTTCCTTGCTTGCATGAGTGGCTGCCATGTATTCAGCTTCTGTAGTTGAGAGTGCCACTACAACCTGTCTTTTGCTCATCCAACTGATTGCTCCTCCAAATAGGTTAAACACATACCCACTTGTATATCTTTTGCGATCCAAATCTCCAACCCAGTATGCATCAACAAATCCATGTATGTCCACCACTCTGTCCATTCCCGGTCTTCCTTGGTAGCACAATCCATAACTGGTGGTGCCACGAAGATAATTGAAGACCCTCTTTACTGTTGTCCAATGCTCCTTCCCTGGTTTTGACATATACCTGCTCAAAACTCCCACTGCATGTGCAATGTCCGGTCTAGTACAAACCATTGCATACATCAAACTGCCAACTACACTGGCATATGGAACATGGGACATGTCCTCTTCTTCTTCCTGTGTCTTGGGACACTGATCTGCA